>JANHZU010007044.1:4780-16065 GCA_032468055.1 Acrochordus granulatus
TGCACAGTCCTGTTGAAGCCCTGGTTGTGTCTTGGAATTGGAAGGCGGCCGAGGCTTTGGACAGGATCGCGCCTATGCGGCCTCTCTCCACCCAGCGCTCTCGGCACTCTCCGAGGTTCACGGAAGAGTTGCGGGGGCTGAAAAGGGTGAAGAGACACCTGGAGTGTCGCTGGCGGAAGACGAGGGAAGAATCCGATCGGACACAACTTAGAGTTGCTATTGAAGTCTATCTTGTGGCGATCAGGGCAGCGAAATGGGATTATTTCTCTGCTCTTATTGCATCTGCAGAGTGTTGCCCATCGGCTCTGTTTAGGGTCACCTGCTCCCTTCTAGGTAGTGGGGAGCTGATGGTCCTTCTTCAGGGCCGTGCAGAAGAATTTGCAGAGCACCTGTCAGATAAAGTCTCTTGGATTCGGTCCCATCTCATTGAGAGGTAGAGCCAGTGGAGATACCGAGGGAAGAGTCTTGCCCAGTAATCTGGGAGCAATTTGATTCTGTTATCTCTGAGGAAGTGGACAGGGTCCTTGATGCAGTCAGTGAGACCTCTTGCCAATTAGATCCTTGTCCCTCCTGGTTAGTGAAAGCCTCCAGGGAGGTGACTAGCAGTGGGTCCATGCAGTGATTAACTCCTCATTGCAACAGGGTTTTTTTCTGGGACCTTTCAAAGAGGCCCTGGTTCTCCCCCTGTTGGAAAAAAAACCATCACTGGACTCCACCTGTTTGGACAATTATCGGCCAGTCTCCACCTGCCTTTTTTGGGCAAGGTGGTTGAGAAAGTGGTCATCTGGCAGCTTCAGAGGATACTGGAGGAAACAGATTTCTGGACCCTTTTTAGTCTGGGTTCAGGCCCGGTCATGGGACAGAGACAGTATTGGTCACTCTTGTGGATGATCTCTGGTGAGAGTGGGATGGAGGTAGTGCATCCATTGTAGCCCTCCTTGAACTCTCGGCAGCTTTCCATATCGTCAACCACGGTATCCTTTTGGGTCAGCTGTGGGGGCTGGGGCTGGGCGGTGCAGTTTTGTGCTGGTTCAGCTCCTTTCTCTGTGGCTGGTGCCAATTGGTATTGATTGGGAAGGAGAGGTCCAGCCCATGGCCATTACTTTGTGGTGTGCCATAGGGCTCGGTGCTTTCTCCCTTCCTTTTTAACATCTGCATGAAACTGCTGGGTGAAAACATCCATCACCATGGGATGAGGTATCATCAGAATGCTGATGATACCCAGATTTACATCTCCTTCCCAGGTGACCCAAGTGATGCTGTTCTGGCCCTGACTCGTTGCCTGGAGGCTGCACAAAGCTGGATGGGGAACAACAGACTTGGGGGTTCTCCTGGATTCATGACCCTACTTGAAGAGCAGGTCATGAGCGCGGCCAGGAGAGCCTTTGCACAGCTTCGTGTTGTGCACCACTTACAGCCCTTCCTGGACCAGGAGTCCCTTCACTCAGTTACTCATGCCCTTGTCATCTCGATCCTGGATGACTGTAATGCTCTCTACATGGGACTTCCCTGAAAGAGTATCCAGAGATTGCAGCTGGTGCAGAGTGCAGCTGCAAGGATGATTTTAGGGGCCAATAGATTGGCCCACATAACACCTTTGTTCTGCGAGCTGCACTGGTTACCCATTTGCTTCCGGGTACAATTCAAGGTGTTAACATTGATCTTCAAAGCCCTTCATGGCATGGGACTAGGCTATCTGAGGAACCGTGTCACCCCAATGGGGAGTTCCCGGCCCACCAGAAGCAGCAGAGGAGTCCTTCTCTGGTTCCCGTCAGTCAAGGAATTTCAGCTGGCAGGGTCAAGGAGAAGAGCCTTCTCTGCTGTGGCTCCTGCCCCATGGGACATCTTGCCTCTCAGGCTGAGGGCTGCCCCCTCCCTGATGGTCTTCCGGAAGGGCCTTAAGACCTGGCTCTGTGAGATGGCCTGGGGCTCCAGGGGGTGCTCATTGTCATTGTGGACGTGGCTGGTTGGTGGATCACTAGCCATCCTCACCCCCCTTTTTTATATATGAAATACTTTTTAACCACCTCTCTAGTTCCGCCAGGTTTTTATTTTATTTCAATTTTTTTAATGTTTTAATTAATGTTTTTAATGTTTGTTTTTTGTTAGCTGCTGAGAGTCTCCAGAATTCGGCGGCATAGAAATCTAATTAATAAATAAAATAAATGACATGGATAAAGTAGATATGAATATTTTTCTCCTTCTTACACATCAAATCAACAAGTCAATCAGGAAACACAAAAATGAAATACTGATAATAGTATTAATGGAAGTATATAATATTTACCCTAAATATATCATTACATATGATTATAATATGTAATAATTCTATAATAATAAATAGTAGTAGTAGAAGAATTTCAGTCTTGCATATTTCTATAGTTTGGAATGTATTCCCAATTAGGATTGTGCAGAATTCTGACAAAGTGCCTTAATTTGACAAAGCTTTGATTGGGTCACTCCTTTGAAGGAGATTTGCAAATCTAAGTTAAGACCTGCTTTGAAGAAGTGAATCAAATCAGAATTTACAGGTTGCTCTCAAAATCTTAAGAAGGCCCTGGAAGTGCTAAATTGGCTTACCAGATGTTGCTGCAAAAGGCAACTTATCTATGTCTTGTATTCTGTTGTTAGTGAATGTGCAGTGATAATTTGTGACTCCTGAGAGTGCCATATTTCAAACATCAAAAGGTTCATAATAACAAAGAAAGTTCAGTAAACTGAAATAACCCATCATAAAAAAGCCATTTTCTGGAGGAAAAAAACAATAACCATCTGGAAAAAATGATTCATCGCAATTGAACAATTCAATAAAATTAACCAAGTAAAAAAAGAACAAGCAATTTCATAAATGAATCATTATTTCAGTTCATTCTTTGATAACAATTTGAAATATGTTGAAAATTCATGATTTCCCCCCAGTCTTGCATTCTTTGTCTTCCAGGTACTGGGAATTATAATTGGAACTTACAAGAACTTTGCACTCTGTGAACTTAATGAAATCTGTTAGAGGTTCAGTCTACAGTTCTAAGAATGCTTATGCTGTACTTCAATACTGATTTTCCTCAGATTAATTCCCACAGAACCCAGTGGTGCTATTCGCACAGCACATTTGATTGGATCTGATGAGGAAAATTAGCACATCATGTGAACAGCAAACCATCTCAGTGGAGGGCTAACCCTCTTATTCAGCTGTTCAAAAACTTTTATTGTTCTTGAATGCCCTTCTCAAAATAAGACAGTTGTGGTAGAAGGAAGGGTGGAGCTGGAAGTGAAGAGGGGAATCAGTTTGGAGTCTCTGCGCATGCACAAATGCCAGAGGTCCAACCCCTTGAGAAGACCATTAATCATATCTGGGGAGTACCGGTGTGGGCTGGCAGTTGGAGAAATTCTTGTGACCTTGAAGCTTCAATAAAACTTTAGAGTAGAAATCTGTTGTCCGGCCGTGTTTCTTTCTGCCTCGCAATAGCAGGGCATTTCTAGCTGCTGGATTCAGTCTCACTTATCTTCTTGACTCTCCATATGTTCACAGAAAGGAGGAGAAAGAGCAAAGGTGAGGTGGATAACTTTTCCTGTCTGCAGTGATGCTGATCCCCTTGGGATGACTGAAGGTTTTTAAATCCTTTTTCTAGAATGGGGGCAAAAGACCTCAGAAGAGAGAATCTCACAGACTTTTTTACAGTGGTTGGAAGAATAATGCAACTAATTTAAACAACAATAAGAGCATTCACTTCATGGAAACATGAGCTCACCTATATTCAGGGTATTGTCTATGTACACTTTCATTAATCCAGGTCATGCTTTGTCGCAAAATTGCAAAAACAAAACAAAACCAAAAAACCCGTGCACACCAAATTTAAAAAAGGCAACAGGACTTTTATTGTTAGATGTTACCAAAAACATTTCAACCCCATCAAGGAGTCTTCTTCAGTCTCACATAAAAAGAAAAATGATATGGAGTACGTGAACACATTTCCCAAAAGAGGGCAGGAAATTATGAAATAATTCTTGCAGTCTGCCACATTTCTCGAAATCCATTCATATTCCTATACTATTTGAAGGGCGTTCTCTCCAAAACGTGTAGCCAAATATCTATGTATATTCTCGTTAGTCCAGATCATGTCTTGTAACAAAATTGCAAAAAATAAAAATAAAAAAAAACTTTGCACACCAAATTTAAAAAAGGCAACTGGACTTTTTTTTTAGATGTTACTGAGAAATGTGCATCGAGAGAAGATTGAACATGTGAGAGATGGGCGATTTCTAAATCTGATATATAAATAAAAATATAATAAAAAAAGGCAAATATGCTTCTCTAGGATTCTGTGAATGAAACTAGGATGGCCTGTGCCTGTCTGCCTGACCTGTATTTTCGTATTTTTCCCCTTTTTCCTTCCTTGCAGAGAGAAGAGATTGCTTAAACAAGCTATTTCTTGCTTAACTACTTTTCTCACAGCCAGACCTTTTCTAAAAGGTGCTAACTGAAGGCTAGCAAGAGCAGCTATGACCTTAATTCGTTAATTAGCACGCTATCTGAAATTGGCAGCTCCCTGATCAGTCTCACCTTCAGAGCTTTCTTTTGCCTCCTAAGCAGCTAGGAGCACACAAACAGCTGCTGCAATGTACATTCCCATGTGTACCTGCTTACTCTCTCGTAATGTCTTGGTCTTTCCAGTGAGTATAAGTACAAACATTAATGCCCTCTTGCTGGAACTAGTGAGGATTCCAAGGGGTAGGAGTTAAAAGGGTGCTAAGATTTACCCCCTTTTCCCAGTTTCTTCATGAGTCATGTTCCTGAAACCTCTTCCACCATTTGGGTTCACCTGGCTGTTTGGGGGACATCCTTCTGATGCTACAAGTAGGGGTGATTTCTTTTTCAAGATTTATTACTATCCTGGTTTCTCCCTTAGTGTTCTCATTCTTTGGTATCTGCCCCATAAATTCTAAATTAAGTAGCAACGCACAGATTAAAGGCATTTTAGATTGCTTTGGCTCTTCAGTCTTCCAATATAGGCTAGATGGGCAGATTAAGGAAACTTAAACATTATCCTGACATTATAAGTGCCAAAGATGGCAAACTCAGGAAACAGCAACCACTTGGATTTCTTGAATGACTTCTACTGGGTAATGTACAGAATCTTGAAAAGTCTGCCAAACCAATTCTCCTGACCAACTTTTAGGTAATGTAATTAAGGTGGACTTACCCAAAGTCTTTTTCATGCTTCTCTGCTCCTATGGATTAAATAATCTTTTCTATAACTGTCCTCCTCTCTCCTATAGTAGTCATAAATCCTGTTCCCAGGATTTGCTAGATATTCCATCATAGTGAGGTAGTTGGAATGAGAGAAGATGACTGACCTGAAGTCACCAGTGACCTTTCATGGCTGAAGTTGAAAGGTTTCCCAAGTATCCTAGTACCAGTCAAACATCAGAACACCACCCTATATGTGGTGCCTCTTCTATTCTCTCATTCTTTTGCCTTAGAGGTGGTCAGCTCTGCATCACTACAATATGCTTTTCTTTCCACATAGGTTTCTGAACATTTCCCTGTGACTATACTTGTGCTTTCTCAACTCCTTATTTAGCACACTATAATCTTCTTCGATTGTTTCAATAAAGACTCATATGGGAACAAAATACCACTAGAAATCAGCTGAAGGTAGTAATCTAACTCTTCTGATAATTTCAGTAAAATTAAAATTTATATTCTTGCTTTGCTTCTGTTTTTAATAAATTATTCACAGTATTAGGATGGTGAACAAGCTGTTGTGTGCTTGTGAAGCATCTGTTGAAGATCCGTACTTTTCCTTATTAGTGAAGTGCATAGATATATGGTTGCACATACATCTGACTATGAAAACAGAGGCACCAAAGAATCGCCAGTTCACATAACTCAACTTTTTCTCCAAAGTTCCACCTGGAATTTAGCAAGACAATTCACACAAACTATTCCTACTTAGAATTCATGCATTGTGAGTCTAAACTGAGCCAATTTGGTCCAGTGGTTAAGGCAAGAGGTTAGAAACCAGGAGAATGTGAGTTTTAGTTCCCCCTTAAGCCATGAAAGCCGGCTGGGTGACCTTGGGCCGGTCACTCCTCTCAGCCGTCCCACCCTCACAGGGTTGCTGTTGTGGGGATAACATGAGGAAAAGGAGTATTGCGTATATTTGCCACCTTAAACTGTTTATAAAAAATAAGAAAAGTGGGAAATAAAAAATAAATAAATTGTGGCTCCTAAAATAGCACAGTCCCTTAAGCTCCACGAGGAATACTTGAAAATGAAAACAAACATAGACATTACCTCTTAGAAAGACACATAAACAGACGCAAAAGCAGCCATACATCAGGCAAGTGGATCCCTGAGGAAATGAACATGGTTGGAGCATATTTCTTGGTGAAAGCAATATGGGCCCCTCCAGAGGGAGTAAGTTTTCTTTTTCACCACTGAACATATGACATCAAACAAACCGAAACTGGTAGTCCTAGTGGCCTTTCAGCACATGTATTTTAAAAATTTAGGAACGCAATCTCTTTCGCAGTTTCTGGTCTGGCAGGCGCTGCAACATCGGTGACAAAAGCTTTGAATGCTCAGCTGAGAGCTTGTCACTGGTATCACCTTAGCATCATCAACTAGCTTAACTTCTACCTACTCCGTTGAGCAACTTTAAAATAGACATGAGAAGCAGAGTCATTCATGAAAGAAGGGAGTTCAAAATTATGAGTAAATTCACTGGGATACCAAAGTTGGTAACTCATTGATCCTAACACTAATAGTCAGTTTCTTGGGCAATTGATTCAGTCCAAAAACAATTTTCCCCAGGCACAAATCAGGGTCTTAACAAGGGATATAAAGGGATAGCATTACAAGAATTTCAGCTGCAGAACCATTTCCCATTTATCTCCTAAGGCATTTGGTGGTCTTTTTTTAATTACTTTACTGTGAATTTTTATTAACAGTGGTTTGCAGGTGTGCATTTACAAAACCACCTCTTGATTATTGGGATGTAATTTTTATGCTGTATATAATTCCTTTAAACTTCAGGAGCAACACATAGAGGTGACGTACAATTGTATATTCCCTTATTTCAGGAACTCATAAATGGTATGTTAGAAAATAAATTTCAGAGGAAGAAAGTTTGCCCAACAGCACTTAGCTTAAAGTTATCCATTTTAACTGTATTTCTTTGAAATGGTAACAGAGGTGCTTGGAAAATAAAATCCACTTACAATCTTGATACCCAAACTACTGAATAGAGCTAATATTATAGAGTGGGATGAAGAGGGGGATATATGTGCTGTACTGAGCTCCTGTAACAAAAGAAACATAATAATTTAATAAAATTAAAATAAAAGACAACAAGCCAATAAGCATGCAGTTTGTTAAGAAAAGGATTATGAGAAAAAGCTATGGTAAACCTAAAATATTTAAATTTTCTATTTATATCCTTTATCCAACTGGGTAAAGCTAACTAACTAGGACTGAATGAAATTAAATGGCCCAGGGTAATTCAGCCAACATTTTATGTGATAGTCCTTGTTTAATGTTTGTCCTTCACAACTGATACTGGCATGAAGCAAAGCAGCTGCTAGGTGGGAAATCATACGATCACAACTGTGTTTTTCTTTTCCCCACTCTCTTACCCTTTGAAAGCTCACCCGAGGTGAACTGGGATAGCTGGCTCAAAACTGACAAGATTAATCAGTTCTTTCTACTTTTGTTTGCTTCCTAATCACTCATCAACCCTTTGGAATACTTAATGCTCACTCAAGTACTTGTATAATTAGCAAGTGAGTTCATGTTTGTATTTACGTTTATTGCAAGAGAGTAAGAAGGCACACAATGGGGAATATAAATCAAAAGCAATGTGTTGGCATTGGAAGCTGTGGCATGCTATGCAAACAGGCCAGCTATGCAAACTGTGGGCCTGCTTACTCTCATGTAATCGCTTCTTCTCCAAGCTTGCTACCCTGGGGGGGGGACCAGAAAGGAATGAGTCAGGTATAGAAGACTGCCCACAAAAATAGCGTTTTTTCCCTTCACCCTCCCTTGCAAAGCAGAGACTGAGACTAGGATTAGAGTATGCAAGTGCACAAATATGGGAAATACAGCAGCCTGCGTATTGCATAGTGCACTTACAGCTGCCAATACCAGTACATTGTTTTAAAGGGTATTTCCCATATGTACCTGTTTAATCTCTTCCTCCAATAAAAACTCTTTTCATCTGATCCTTAGAGAAAAGATAAATTCTCTTTTTATAACTTTAGATCTATTTATAATAGTGAGCTACTTAGAGGATTAACTCTTTTGTCCAGGCAACCCAATGTGTATACTTAACCAAAAGCAAAATGCACTATAATACTTGTGCAGGGCAAACAAACTTGTTTTCAAAACTACTTCATCCTAGCTTAATGAAGAACATTCCACATAAATTGTTCTACCAAAAATACAAAAGGCTAGGTTGAAGCATATTTAAACAATCTATACATTAGATTACCATACATTATCCCAGGTTAGTTTACTAACCATCCCCTGATGGTTATCTGAGTCATGAAGATTTTATATTGCTGTATTATACTCATGGATGAAGGCAAAAAATGTCCAAGAAAGATAAATCACTCCAGCACAGTAAAAAGATAGATATCACTTTATTAGACCGATAACAGATTGCAAACCCACTGGATGCTGTCTATGCCTCTGATGCATTTTGAGCAGCGTAAGGTATCTTAAACACTTCACAGTTACCACTTCGTCTATTCCCATAAATTTAAGAAAAGCTCTATCCAGAAATATTGAACAGGGAATCAGTAAATTAAATAAACTAAAATCTCTTAACTCTTATGACAATTAAAAAGGAATCAAATAAATGAACAATGTTCTAGGAAGTTTTAAAAAATTCCTTGATGGTCTGTCTGCAGAGGGGAAATACGTAAAACAAACACTTTGGTTGCACCATATCTTTAAGGTTAACAAAGTCCAGAGAAAATTTCTAAATCATCATTGCTATTAAGAAGGCCCTAATGTAAAGTTACCATAATTAAAAGAAAACAAATATGAAGAGCTTGAATTGCTCTTTCCTTCTTCTGCAGTTAAAAATAACCATTTAACAACAGAATTAAGGTTAATTTTTTATTATGTGAATAATCTGATATAAAACATTACAGTACTTCAAATAAAACAAATTAAAAGACAACAAATATGGGCATTTAAAATAAGGCACATGTAAAAAAACCACACATCCAGTGACATAGACAGATTCTATATATATATTTGGAGGTAGAAATAATTACAAAAATATGCAACAATTTTAACCATTAGCAGTTCTGTTAAAACTAGGGTCCCTATTAAAAACTGCCTTGGTAAGATAGTTCAGATGGCATTTTATACACTACATTTTTGTGGCAGCTGTACATTTTAATTTGAGTACCAGTAGTGGGAAAATTGCTATTCCATGACCAATACAACAAGATTTTTTTAAAAAGCTATAAATGTTCATACAAATGTATTTAATAACAAAATGTTCTTGAAGCACCACATTTTTCCCTCAAATAAAAAAAATCTACATCACTTTTATTTATCTATTAGAGACCTAATGATGTTTTCAACAGTGTTGCTATATCTGCTGGAATGGCTCCCTCTTCTCCTGCGGAATGAAAGGAATATATCAGTTTTCCATGTGCAAAGAACATTCATTCAACTTAATAGTTACAACCAATGCAATTAAAATGATTATTTCTGAAACCCTGCAAAGTGAACATAAGAATACTAACCTAATTGAATATTTTAATTTTAAAACAATATTTGGACATTTCTTTGCAAATCATTGGTGCAAATTTTAAATTTAACCTGTGTTTTCTAAAAGAATTTAAGGTTTTGCACAACAGTTACAACTCTGGTTAATCTTGTTAATATGTTTGAATTATCTGTGATCCAGTATGGTGACCAGCATAGGTTAAAATAATCTGGAATCCAGATCTTTGTGTAAGTGTTTGAGTAAACCAGCAAAGCCAAAGCTAATATCCCAAAAGTTATTTTAGGCAATTAAATATCTGTGCATAGCCAAGGACAACCTTTACTTTGATCTGTGCTTTTGCATCTTAATATACAAATTGATTTTCAAAGTCTATTAAATAGTTCAGTACACAGCCTAGCAATGAGGTCTATAAAGAAGAACTGCTAACTGGGATCATAAACATTTGCACAATTTTTTTACATAATTTGTAAACAGCTGACAGTAAAATTTTGATCAAACAGTAGAGTTTATTAGTCAAAACTTTCTATACTTGGTTCAGTAAAGAAAGACATTTGCTAAGAAATTGTATAAAACATAAAAAACAGTAAAGACATGTGGTTCCTAAATGTCTTTCTTTTTAAAAGAAAATATGATCAATACTTTCATCTGATTTAAGAACATATGTGCTTAATATATAATGCAATATACATTGCCTGACCTTAGACTGATTTTATAATTTTGAACATTTATTCTAAATAATCATATGCTCTGTTGTTGACTATGCTAGTGTATTTTTTGAAACATTAACTGTGGCTGAGTGGTTAAGATGCTAGGCTTGTCAACTGGAAGGTCAGCAGTTTAGCAGTTTGAGATCCAAGTGCTGCCACATAATGGGGTGAGCTCCCATTACTTGCCTCAGCTCCTGCCAACCTACAGTTCAAAAGCATGTAAAAATGCAAGTAAATAAATAGGAATCACCTTCGGTGGGAAATGCAACAACATTCTGTGCGCCACATGATCATATCATGCTGGCCACATGATCACAAAAGCATTTTTGGACAAATGATGGCTCCCTCGGCTGTGAATTGGAGATGAGCACCATTCCTTAGAGTTGGACACAACTGGTAAGGGAAGCCTTTACCTTATTTTTTTGATACGTTATTTTTAGGACACTATTTTAGAATAGTTTTTTGAAAAGTACCTAAGTAAGAGAGGTATATAGGGACTTCACAAGGTACCAGGATTAGTAGCCACTATTAAGAATGATTTGTACTCAAAAATAGTTACATTAATTTTTGCTTGAACTGCAGCTTCAGTTATATGACTTAATCTTTTTCAAAAGTTAACAGCTGATCTGATGACATATTCATTTATACACTCCTTTAGTTTTATAAATACTATTTTTTTGTACCTCACATAATTGTGGACCCTATATTTTTAGTATACAGTGGTGCCTCACAAGACGAGATTAATCCGTTCTGGAAGAATGCTCTTAGCGCGAAATGCTCGTATAGTGAAACGAGGTTTCCCATAGGAAACAATGGAAAGTCAGATAAT
>JANHZU010007044.1:35041-48646 GCA_032468055.1 Acrochordus granulatus
TAAATATTTATTTTAAATGCCTAAAGCCCAGATTGATGTGAAAATCAGACTAAATATTACATGTAAAATTAAACCATTTGTTATAAAAACCATCCAGTTTGTTTCATGTTGGATTACCGTCAGTTTCCAAGTCTTGAGTCAAAACAAAAAATACCTTTAGTCATTTTCCAAAATCTTATGAATAATGAAATACATTCAGCTTGTACATAGTTATCTTTAAACACAATTCCATTTGTTAAGTATACACACAAGAAAAAATTAAGCATTGTAATATTCCACTGGCTTGAATGAAAGGGATTAATTCACTCAATTTATGTATCTTGCATTAGTGATTCTGGGTAGCTTACAATTAAATTAATACTAAAGTAGGCCAGCGGATATTCTTTGTTATGTCTTATAAACTCCAGAATACAACTCTGGAAGCCAGCAGTCTCTACAAGACATTAATCATATATTGGAAAATACAATGTTTCTAAGTACAAGCATTTGAAGATATAACAAATTTAGCTTCTGAAATTGTAACAAGTGCAAAATAGCTATAAATATTATCAACTAATGACAGACATCAACTGATGAAACACACAGAGGCACCAGGCTGAAATCAGACCATTTTTATGTCCAAATGGTTATCCCTGCCTATGTTTTAGGATCTACCTCAGATGCCTTGTTTGTCAGCTAGCACCAAGGAAATTTGTTAGATTCAATCCTTCAATCTCCATTTTGGTGGAAAATGCCAACTGATGAACAATCTTCTAACAGACCTCCATATTCAACATATACACTTAAAAAAATATTTCTTGCCTATTCAATTCTAGATTATATTAAGACATTTTAATTACTGAAAAGGGTTATGTGCCAATTACAATAATAGAGAAACTTTATAAAAAGGTATTTTCTCTAAATCAAATCCTTAGCTATAGATTACATCTGATTAAGCTAGCATAAAGTAACAATACAATAACCTTTACAATCCAATTTTTGCTATGCCATAAACGCACTGCAATTCTTTTATCAGCTATTTAAGGAAATTTTGCAAGCAGCTTTTACTTGATAACTGAACAATTTATAAAGCACTTAGAAAGTGTAAGTTTATGTTCTGTTTTGGCATATTTATGTTATTCATGTTAAGAATTATGGTTCATAATTTTATAACAGATAAAATTATGTACCATCAAATCAGTGTCATCTCTTAGAAGTACAAATAAAATTAAAGTTGTTTTAACATGTCTTTGAAAAGGAGACTGGAATACTTTATTTATTTATATTTTGCTTCAAAATATGACTTTTTTTCCAGAACATTGCTTTATTCTATAGTAACAAAAGTGCTGGACTGCTGAACCATCTGCTGTCAGTGGTTTTAGAAGTTAATTCTTTTTAAAAGTACTAAATAATATAATTTTCTGAATTTCATTAATATTAGGGCATGTTGTTACAGAAACTAAGTAAATGTTCTGATGCTGACAAATGCATCCTTTATGAAGAGATTTTGATTTAAACAAGCTTAAACAATTTAATTCTGTGGAACTATTTCAAAGAATGGCAGCCCTTTAGCAATAACATTTGCAAAGAAACTGTTTAGGCAAAGCTCAACATGTTTCTGAAGGACAGATGTTCTGTTCAAAGTGTAAGACTTCAGGCAAAACAATTTCAGAGACAGAGCTGCTTTAAATCCATATGCAAGATTTACAAGATGCATGAGTATTTTTCTTTCATTCAAAAACCTGACCCAAATTTAGGGTCCTATAATACCTAACTCATAATTCTGCAGATGTATAGAAATAAGGTTTAAAAATATTTAAATGCAGTGGATATATAACTAATATTTTTTGGGCTCAACTTCAAGAAATACTGTTTTAAAGAAGAAACATCAGAAGAATTGGATAAAATAGCTGACCTACATCTATTTTTCTAAAACAATGACAAGTAAAACCCACAGAGACAAAATACCAAAATTCCACAACTTTTCCTTTGAATAATTAACCAATCTAATCACAAAGTCACACTGCTAAAGCTAAAGACTGTTCATTTCAGTGGAATAATATGAAATACAGTTACTAAAAACATTTTTTTAAAAAAAACCTCACATTTGGAGCAATGCAAAAAAGTACTCACCAACAGGTATTTTTCTTTTGTTTCTTTCATTTCCATGTTAAGATTTTACTTTGTTTTTGAAAGTTAAATAAACTACCCTTACAATATTCAAGAAAATTACTACATTACTTAGTGTATAATACCAAAATTAAAAAATCAGTAAAGAATTAAAAAGTAGAAAATCACGAGAAATAACAAACGTTTTTTCATAGACTGCTTAATACACTCATCCTGGCATTTCAATCATGGAGAAACTCTGCAAGTTGGTTGCTGATTCTTTGAGATAACTGCAGTAAAAGATAGCCACATTCTTCATTTCTGTATGGTTTTTCAACTACAGCAGATCAGAACAGACAAGCAGACAGCAGCTTCACAAATGAAAGCTCTAAAATCTTCTTCTGCAGTAAAGTGAACCAAGTTTCGGAGCTCAAGAATTAATGACAGTGTTGCCAGCCAATCAGCTTGCATTTTTCAAGAAAATCATCCCTTAATACATTCAAAGTTAGGTCATCTGACACTGTTAGAAATGCTACTGGCTTAGAACAAGCATAGTGTTTTAGCCTACTTAGGTAAAGCGAGACACTTGTATGCCTTCTTAAAATGAAGACATCCCCTGAATATATTACGCGCTGTTGATATTTTGCTATTGGTATTTTAAAGAAAAGAATACAGACTTACCAAAGTTTCCCAACTATTAAAGGGACGGAGCTCCATTATTCTTTGAGCCTTTTTCTGAGAACATTGTGGAATCAAAGTGAGTTCACCAAGAGAAGCACCTTGAAGAAAACTAAGAATTTTAGCTCTATAACCATCCTCCATCACTTCATCACCACTGCTATAGTCCTCATCAAGGGAGCTACCAGCTTCCGAAGCAGATTCATATTCCAGCTCCTGTGAATCTTTTTTAGTACTCCAAATTTTTTTCTTTTTTTCTTTTCTTCTGAAGCCATTCTCAGAAGTTTTGGATGATTTCTCTTTCAGCCTCACATTAGTGTCATTCTGGTGAAAGTGGACATTATTCACTGAGATCCTCTTTCCATTTGAAACTTCATTTTTGGAAGGATATTGTGTATCTGAAAATATAACATAAAGGGATATAGACAATTTGGGAAGTGAATAAAAAGCAAAACCCAATTAAATTAGCAGGAGTCTGAAGAAGTACTATAAAGAACCATACAGAGCCAGTTTGATCGAGTGCTTTCTCCTACAAGGAAATAGGAGACCATGATTTCTAGTTCTGTCTTAGTCATGAAAACCAACTGGGTGACCTTGAGTCCATTATTCTCTCTCAGACCAACTCAGCTCACAGAGTCGTTGTTGTTAAGGGATATGTTCATCACCTTGAACTATTTGAATAAAGGCTGGATACAAATAAATAAATAAAAATAAAATTGGTTTAACTGTGACCACCTTTTGACTCCATGCAGTCATGTTGCCCAATTTCAATCCTGTCAAAATGCTTTGAAGCAGTGAGAGAACATTTCAAAGCAGTATTTGATGAGTTATTTGATAAGGCACTACAAGAAGAAGTACTAACTTATTAATATCATTCTTGCTTGTGAATATCCCATTGCCAGTAAAAGTATACTGGGGAGAATCTGATATTTATCTAATTCTATAGCAGTGATAAAGTCAAAGTAGTCATACTTCACCCCGCTACTTCATTAAATAACTGCTTAGTAGAGATCATAGAAGAGTTTCAATCATGGCACAAGGATGCGGGCAGAAGATATGAGAGAATTTGAAAAATCTCTTGCAGTTTGAATATTTGCCCATCATGGATTTTAGCAACAAGTCAATGGATACTGACTAGAGGGAGTCCAGGAATATTTCTTTAAAAAATGGGTAATGTTTCCAAGCATAAACATCAGTTCCTTCTTTAAGAAGTCCTCTTCAGTTTTATACCAGTCAGAAATATCTATTTTTAATAAAAAAAATCTTAAACTCCACAGCCTGTAGGGAACTCACAAAGCACCATTTTGTTTGCCATACTTTTCACCATTTATACAAAGCTGTGAAATTATATCACACTCATTCTATCATTATGGTGAAGATACCTATCCTTCTATGTTATCAAATTCAAGCAAAGCAGCTGGACAGGAGTCAGTACTGGACTAGATGATAAACATAAGTTGAATTCAGAAAGATGGAGAATATAGGTTGTCCTCATATCCAGGAATAAGATTAATATTCTGTTCTGGATGGATTACCACACTTCTGAAAAAGTATACGAAGTACATACAGTAGCTTTTTTGTAAGGCCAGCTGAACTTAAGAAAGAACCACCCAAGATAAGCATTGTTTCATTACAGCGGTTCAATATACAGTGTATATATATTTGCTCTATGCTCTGATGTTTTAAATATATTTGAAAGGGGCAATAAATTTTCAACAGAAGAGAGCATGTTAACATGACAAAATAGCTGTATGTGTGGTTTCCAAGATGCTGGAGTTTACCTTTAAAGTCCTAAATGGCTTGGGACGCCATTTCTTACTCTAACTTGTTCATGTCTAAAGATTTTCAGAATATGCATTGCCCCAAGTTCTTTTGTTAAAAGATCATTTTGTTTCTTATACTTCTTAGGTTAAAACCTGATTCACTAAGTTAAACAAAATCTATTCTAAATAATTTTTAAAGCTCTTTCAAACATTTTATTAGAAACAGGATTATGCATCTCTTTGAATAAGAAAAATGCATGCTTCATCAATTAATGATATATACAAATTAAAAATAACATATATTTACCCTCTTGATCTTCCATAAATGCTTTTAAAGAATCCAAAGCTTCTTGATATAGCCAATTGTGTTCTTGAAGTACATCTCTCAGTTCCTAATCACAAAATAAAAAAACAATTCCTGTATGATCACAGGATTAATAAACTATATAATATAGAAACCTTGTTATCAGAATTGCATACACAGTATAGTCTCATCTAAGAAGCACTTAAAGAAAGAATCTCAGTATTTAGAACTACTGTACATTAACAACACACAGAATACTAAATCTACAAGCACCTTTATATTTTAGCTGAAAATTAAGGTTGAGTTTGCTACAGAAGAACAAAGAAAGCAACAAATCCAAATTTGTCAATACTTTTGTAAGACTACCTTCCAATGATAATTTTATTATACTTTAAATATTAAACATCCATATTTCTAGATTACAGTTAATATATTTTATATATATATAGAATTCAAGCAATGTCCAAGCACCAAGCATGTGGAATTCATTAAAGAAAGGATATTAGCAGGTTTGGAGAAATTTAAAAATAAAAAGTGGCAGAGAGAGAGACAAATCCAAAATGAGAATATAATAGAATCACAGCAGTCTTGAAAATAACATAGCATGGAATACTTTACATATTTTGTTGCAACTATTTGCTTTTTAATTAATAAATACCATTAAAAAGTACAATGGTCTAAAAGTGAAAATAATTTTAAAATCACTATATTTTGAGGCAAGTCTTAATTCCTATGGATGTTTATGCAATTAAAAGACTCCATTTCAGTGAAACTTTTACTCCACCAGCCTTTACATCAGTTTGCAAACTTGGATAGGCAAGGGCAGAATGCCAAAAGCCCATAATTATAGTTTAAAGTGCTCCCAAGTGCATTTTAAAGTGGTGTAACAGCAGCAGTTAATACAGATTTATTTATAATACCTGTATGAAAAATACATTGTATCAAGTACCTCTTTATCCAAACTAGGAAATTCTTTGTGCAGTTTGCTTACTAAATTTTCATGCTTTTCCCACTGGTTTTCAGGACTTTGCAACTATGAAAAAAAAAGATCAATTTTATTTTGCAATTCAGCTTTACCAATTAGACTACTATATAAATGCATATAAATTTATAATGTTATAAAAGAATTAAAATAATTCTACAAATACATCATCCTTTAGTAAAAAAAATCAATGACCAAAACAGATAAACTGGCACTGCTTAAGTTTATGGTTGGATCTAAACATACTCTTTCTTCAAATGAAACTGCATTTCAGATTCAGATGTGAAATTTAGAAATTCCATCTTTACACACACACTTACACGGGATTGTGACTATACCCAAACATTCTAACAATCAGAGATTTATGACTATTTGTTTTTATACATCTACCTCTATCTTAACATCTATTTCTCTATTTTCCACTGACGCAGTGAAAAAAAGTTTTAATCTAAGACAGGTGTCTATGGCCTCAGGACTTTTCGACACTCCCCAGAGAACTGCAAAAGTTGATACCAAATTGTATTTTAGAATGTAATAGGAGAGAATTCTTAAACAGATGTGAGTAATCATATCACTTGAGTTATTTAATTTTTGTCCTGGCTCCACCTACTTCTTTAACTAGCTTCTGCAGCCCATGCCTATCTTACTAAAGTATCAAATACAGATCATGATGAAAGGTGCGGTGGCGCAAGAGGTTAAGAACTTGGCTTGCTGGCTGGAAAGTTGGCTGCCTGAGTTCAAGACCTGGCGTTGCTGTGCAGCAGGGCAAGTGCCTCCTGTTCCGCCTCAGCTCCCGCCTACCTAGTGCTTTGAAAGCACGCAAGCGTGAGTAGATAGGTAGGTACTGCCCTGGCATCTAGTCATGCCGGCCACATGACCATGGAAGTGTTCCAGGACAAACACTGGCTCTTCGACTTGGAAACAGGGATGTGCACTGCACTCTAGAGTTGGTCACGACTGGCAGGTTACCTTTACCTTTTACAGATCTTGATACAGAAAAGTTGTACAACTGGGCTCAAGATAATGTTTAGCATTTAATAGCACAGCCCAGATAACCACATTGCCATTAACTGAAAAAATGAGATTGATGAAAAATCTATTTAGAAGCACAGGAAGCAAAGCGAGATCCTTAATATATTAAGCCACTATTGTCAACAAAGAATGTGACCTCACTAAGGAATGTTTCCAACTTCTAGTAAGAGTTATCAGGGACCAAATGTGAAGTTTGCATCCTATTGCTTTTAGCCAGCATTCTTGTACTTATAAAAAATATGACCTAATACTCACAGGATCAAGTCTTTTCTTTTTTGCACTTTGGTCATCCTTGTCTTCAGAATCATCCATTGCACCTTCTTCGAGCTTTCTCTTTCGAGAGCCTCCTTTTAAAATAAAAGGGACATTAAATTAATACTTAAAAATAACTTTCATTCTAATATCTGAATGATTTTGGTTGCTTTTATTATTTCAGGAAATTAAAAACTATTTTACTTGAAATAAAATAGTTACTTAAGTGATATAATAAAATTAGGTTGTGCAGTCTTACTGAAAAAATTACAGAATATTCACAATCTTAATTCCCTTGTCAAAAGAAATACTTTAGGATGATAAAGATTTACTGCCCCATCCCCATGTTATAAAACACTTATTTCTTATACATGTTCCAGACAGTATTTCTGATTATATTCATGTTCCCACATTGTGTACTTCACTTGAGCAATGACTATAAAGGGGTGTATATTATTTAATGGTAAATTTATTGTACAAACATAATTTCTCTAATGGTATACAAATACATTAAAAGGTAAATAAATACAGAAAAGTAATATAATACTATCATAATATTAAATTGTGCCTGCTGCAGATACTGATATCTTCAGTGTTTGGTTGTCATCATCATCATCACCTCTATTATTGTGGTGAAAAACACAACTGCAATTCAGATAATTGTGTGATCTCAGTATCTTGCACATTGATCTATTCATCAACTTCCTCTTCCAAATTGTTTTAGGTCATTTCATGGTAGTGATGCTAATCCATAGATTAAAATTACAATTATATACAGTCTAGTTTTTACAAATAGCTTTGCTGGAACTCAGACACAGCCCAGGAACTCAGTAAAAACTTTAGGCTATCTCATTCACATATCATATTGGAGGAGAAAGAGAAGAGGAGGAGGAGGAGGTAGAGGAAGAAGGAGGGGAAGAAGATGATCATCAGGTTGGAAAATAGGATCAGCAAGCTAAGATCAGATGCAAGCAAGTAAGAACAGATGAAAGAAAAGAAACTAAAGGACAAAACCAAAGAATACCTATCAAGAAATATTACCTAGAAACAAAGATGCTCAAGGAAGCACTGGAAATAATAAAACAGCAAATAACACTAGACAACAAAGATTTTGCTTCCTGAATGTTTTGGGATGTATTTACAGATTTTGGCTGCTAATCACAAAAATACAAAAATAATCTGTTAATTTAATCTATCATATAACATAAAGACTTATAGAAATCTTTTGTTTTCACAAACATCCTCCAATACCTGCATGTATGAAAGAAACATACAAAAACATGCAAACTTTGTTGAAACATCTAGTACACCAAATACAACTGGAATATCTGTGAAGATCTAAAAGTAGTGCCTTTGCTATTTGAAACACAGCTCAGGTATATCAAGTACTGTTGCTACATATGCAAATGGGACATTTGTACAAAAGAGTTGCGTTATATTAAAAAGAAATGGCCATTCTGAAAGAATTTAGTTCCAGGACAGAAAAATTTGGCACATGAAGCCAATTCGATTGATATTGACCTGACAAAAATATTCTTGCCTCCACACAAAATTCAGACTAATGAAAAATTTTGTGAAAGCGATGAAGGTTTTTGTTATATGAGACAGATGTTTCCAAGAATTGCCAAGATTAAGAAAGGCATTTCTGTTGGTCCAAAGTTCAGATACATCATCAATGACAAGTGGCTTGAAGATCTGTTAGTGGGGCCAGAGAAAACTGCCTGGAAAGCATTCAAAGATGTTGTTCAGAATTTTCTTGGCAACTATAGAGCACCAAACTACATTCAGCTGGTTGACAAAGTTCTTACAACATACAAGACTAGAAAGTTATATAAATGAAGATTCATTTTTTGCACTAACACTTGGACTTCTTTTCTGAAAATCTAGTATGGTCAGTGATAAACATGATGAAAGGTTTCACTAGGACATTGCCATAATGGCAAAACAGTATCAGGCCAACTAGAATCAATCAATCAATACTGGCTGACTATTGTTGGAGACTGCAGCGAGATGTCTCGGACATTGAATACAAATGAAAATCAGCAGCAAACCACTTTTAGCCCTGTTGAACTCATGAAGTGTGTTGGAAACATTATGGAATTAAATACATTATAGTCATTAAAATAAATTTCATATTTCTCAAGACTACTGTGTGATACAGTCATTCTGAAAGTATATGTACTCTGGCTGATTCGATCTGCAAGCTCTGCATGATGGGGTGAGCTCCTGTCACTTGCCTCCAGCTCCTGCCTACCCAGCAGTTCGAAAGCACGTGAAAATGCAAGTAGATTAATGGGGACCTCCTTCAGAGGGAAAATTGCTGGTCGGCAAATCGACGGAGGAGAGAGTCAGTGCGAAACTTGCCGAGGGAGGCAGAGTAAATTTAACAAAAAATAAAACCTCTAATCTATGTAAGCTGCCAAGAGTCTCCAGAAATTGGTGGCATAGAAATGTGATTAATAAATAAATGAAATGAAATAAATACAGCATAGTCCAAAGAAAGAATGGAATTTTCTGTAACTCTCTGAAACATTCCATTCTCAAATCAGCAACTTTTGCAGAAGTTATTCTAACATAGACGCTACTTTGGTATTTGTAAAATATCCCAATGAAAGGAGCTATAAAATATAATTTGGAGGTGAGTGGCTTAAGCAACTGTCAAGGAGAATGGTCAATTTGAAGTAGATTATGAAAAAAAATGAAAGGTCAAATGTGAGAAAATACTCACTTAAAATACACTTAAAGTTGTGGTATAGGTGGTAAGAGAAACCGTAATATAACATTTCAGCTTCAAAGGAAGATTTACCAAGATATCTGAAGGTACAGCATTGCAGTGGGAAATATAGTGCACCGGGCACTCAAAAGTATAGGGAGCCTTAGGGATGATTCTGGTACTCTGTATGGGTTCACGAAGTCTAAAATCCCAGAAGACTACAGATACCTATACAAATGTACAGTATTCATAATTTCTTCAGATGAAAATTCACTTGATTGATGTCTGAGAAAAGTCTGAGAAAAGTCACATGCTAGAACAAAGTAATGTCAGCAATAAATTTGGGCTAAAACCTCAAATTCTTCATCCAGATAATGAGGCAGCTACACCACAAATGGCTCAGTAAAATTCTTGAGGAAAACACAGACAGCACAAAGCACAAGGATTGTTCAATAATATAGTTATGACAACAATAAAATCATTTATGGTGAAAGTAGATAGCAAAGAATTGAATAAGGAAACTCTACCAGTTAAACAATGATTTTTTCCAATTAATTAAAATACTATTGTATTCCTTTAGAATGAATACTTACATTTGCTCAGAGCAGAAATTCAAATTTGTTCCTTCAAAGTAACTGAGTGGTGCAGCTATTTGAGAGTTGTTGCACCTTTCTGTCTCAAGGTGTAATAGCACCGTGTTCTAGCACTCTCAATAAGGATGAGTCTAAAAGACATTAGGAAAAAAAATAAAGTAAGAAGTGGGGTGTTTTTTTAAATAAAATGTTTATATTGCTTGAATGTATATGCATGTAATACTTTAATTTACATACATACATTTTGTTTAACTTTGGAGAGAGAGAAAGAGAGAGAAAATGAAAGGGAGAGAAAGAAAGGGAAGTACAGTATATACATATCCTTGAAAATTCATCCCAGAAAGCAAAATTATTGGCTTTGCTCTTCTAGAACACGTTGGTGGAAGGGCACAGCAGCAGGGCCATTGTCCATTGTGATGGTGCAGTAGCTTGGTGTTCAGACTGAACACCCAGTTATAATATCCAGTTGCAAAAAGGGTCTTCTCCAAAGAGGATTTTGTAAGGTGGGCCCAAAGTCAAGCTGGCATGAGCAGCAGACAAACTGAGAACACTCAATTTTTGTCTCATCCTATGGAAGTCCAGCATGAGTTCCTGCAGAAGAGAAACAGGTCACTCATAAACTCCACAAAACTGGGTTGAATCTTTTCAAAGAAAATACTTTTATGCGGCTGTGTACATACGGTTTCCATGAGAAAGAAATCTGCTGCAGTAGAAAGAATGGATTCTTTCTACTGGATTGTAAGAGGACGTACAAATCAGAACTATGTAAAGCCATCTTGGGAAATGCATCATGTGAATTCATGCTGAGAAGAGATTACTCAGCTCAGGCACACACGAGTCCTTCAAGCAGAATTTGTCCAATTATGCATATCGGGATTCTAAATTACTCGAAATATTGCATATATTTGGCAGAAGAAGCCCTTTAGCGCAGAAGGCAACAGGTAGAATTGGACGTAGTTGGGGAGGCTGAACAGTTTTGGCTTGTGTGCATTAATTTATGTTTCTATGTGTTTTTATTTCTGCATGTAAAACCAAGGCTATGTGTTGGGTTCATAGATGCCCACATTAATCCACAAGAGTAAATTCACACGTAAATTCAACTGTGATCAGTTGGATATGCATAGGAACTCAGCCTTACCTTCTAAGGGAAGGCTGAAGGGAATACAATAATGCTCTTCAAGTATCTGAAAGGAAGCACACAGAATAAGGCCCAGGCTTATTTATTACTGATGGTTAGGGGAAATGGCTTAACATTCAGACCAACTACCCAGTCAGAGTGGGTTCCCATTGCTGGATGTGCTCAAATAATCTCGATAACCGTCTGTCAGTAATTTGCATTCCTGCATGGAGCAGGAAGCTGGATTTGAAATGGGGCCTTCCAGCCCTTTAAGGGATTTTTGTTATGGTACAGCAGTGCCACTGATTAATATGATCCCATGCTGCAAGGGACAAAATTCATCTTTTACTTTTTCAAAAAAAAAAGCCTCTCTCCTATAACCCTTTTTGTACAACGCACAACTGATCAGCATCCTTATCATCTAACCACAGGCTTGCAAAGAACACGGATCAGCCACCAAACAATTCCCTGATCTGCTAGCTAGAGCTAGCCTATTATTTGATATGAAAGCTTTTGCTTCATTGGGCAAAAGAGAGGAGTTTAAATGTTTGCTCTACATGATGTCAAATTTGTCAGATGGTGCTTTAAAAAAGAAAAAAAAGGAGTTGCTAAACATTTTTACAGCCATCCTCTCTGAACACGTAATGAAACCCAACATCTTATATATGCCATATGTAAAAAGGGAGCAACTTAATTTTTTTCTCCCACCCCTTACAGATTCTAAATATTTCTCTAGTTAGGCAGACTAACTAATAATCTGGTGGCAGATTATTGCAATAAAATTTTAGTGGGGAATCTTTGCGAGAACCACTCCAGCACTTCTCCAAAAACATGTAGGTTGCTCAGACTCAGGACCTCGCAGCTGAAAAACCGGGTGGATCGCCAGATTGATCAAGAATCACACATCACAACTCAGGAAGGACAGCTCCTGAAGAAGGGGGAGAGAGGTTGACGGTTACCGAATAACGGCGCGTGTTTTTCCTTAGTCACTTCCCTGCTTGTCTTTGGTCTTACAAATTAGAAAAGGAGACAAAAGGGGGAATTAAATAAGCATTCTTCGTTTGAGGGCTGTCAACAGATACATCAAAGACTAGCACACTTCCATTTCCTGTGCAGTTGTTCATCATGTTGACGGACAGTTCTGGACATTGCGATGCAATTTTGATCCCTTCAGGACATTTAGGAAGCACCCGTCGGGGTAGCTTTTTATCATGGTGCCACCCTGGTTCTGAGCAGTATGTAGGCACTCTATGCTCAATTAAGTCATTTTATGTCACCTTTCAAAAACCAAATAAATAGTCAGATATATTACAACTCTTTTTTCTCTACTGGAAGAGTAAATAAGAGGCTATAAAAGCTGTTTCTTCCCTCTCTAAATTATTGTCATAGTAAACTTTCCCCAGTATTGTTCTATTTTGTGGTATAAATTCAAGAGCATATAATTTCCAGGGAAATGTTAAACCGTTGATTTTTCTTTGAGTCGGTTTTCAGGACAGATAGTAAAGTAGTTTGTGGTCTATACATGATTTATTGCTTGGAAATAAGCAACTTTATAGTCACACTTATTCTCTGCTTAGATGGAAAAAAATGAGCTAAAGAAAAAGAGGCTAAGTTTGGACTGGAAAATAAATAGTAATTTTACAATGGTTTTCTTTGCAGGTAACAGATCTGTCTTTTCAGTTGATTAATGATGATTGATTAATGAGATCTTTGTTGATTGCAGTACAAACAGATTTGATTCACCTCTTCTACTTTGATGCTTGACAAATTAATGGGTGGAATGGGTGAATTATTCATCTTTTTTTTTCTCACGTAGCATTTTCCTATAAATCCCTCTCAGGGCTACCCAACACTTTTGGTAACAGCTAAAGCATAAAACACTTCAAGGAACCGTATTTTATCTTGTTTTGCTTCTTCTTTTTTTTGTAAGACTTTACAATACTAGGTGAAAAATTTAATATTTTATTACTTTACTGACATGGCAGTTAAGTAATTTACCTACTATATCTGGATGCAGAAATCAGGATGATGGAAGGATACAGGAAATTATTTTTTTTTTTGCTCCTGAGTCCTTGATGGTGAC
>JANHZU010007045.1:15044-26725 GCA_032468055.1 Acrochordus granulatus
AAAGCAGATCCGTAAGTGCTGGTTAGTTTGCTCTATTTCTGCTTTATATCATGTGTTAATCATGGTTACTTGTTTCAAATGTTTGGGACAATCATTTCTATATCAAATTCCATTGGAAATGATTTTTTGGTGAATATTTTTGGGGCATGGAATGGATCGTCCGATTTTCTATTGTTTTCAATGGAAAACCTTGTTTCACTTTAAGAGCATGTCATGCTAAGAGCATTCTTCTGGAACAGATTAGGCACGTCATGTGAGGCACCAGTCTATGTATGTATGTATCCTTCATACCTTGTTATGAAGGATCAGCATATAGTTCTTATGATAATTACTGTAATCCAGCTCCCTAGATCCCTGATAATTGGACAGCCTTACAAAAGCTGCTAAGATTAGAAAATCAGCACCTTTTTCTACTTTTCCATCATTATGTCAAAAATAGATAGAACTAGATAGATCTCTGGCTGTAGTTCTTGGCAACAATCACTTTTATTCTAGCCTGCATTTACATTGGTGTATTAAGTCATCTAACTGATCATTTTAGTGCAGCCCACAAAGAAACACATTACAATTATCTTGAGCAACCACAATTATTGTAACTCTTTAGTTACAATAGAAAGAGAATAGAAGAGAATATCTTTGCAACCAGGCAATCCATATTTACCTTGGGGTTTCCCTGAAAGCTTAGGATCATAATTTTCAAGAGAGAAAATGTTCCATATATCTGTGCAGCGATCCTCAGCCCTGAGTATTATGGAGTAAATATACTACATATTTGATTGTTTCTCCTGAGCAGCTATTTCAAAGGTAGCTATGTTTACTAGAAAGTTTTCCATATAAAACCAAAACTTGAGCTTGTCTCTGTGGCACTTTGGACTCTGCCTGATAGAATAAACAGAAGATGTGGTTTGGATTAGGATTAATTAAAAACTGCTAACACATTTTTAGCAATATCTATGGTGACTTATATTGAGGAGGTGCAGTAGCACAAGTGGTTAAGATACTTGGCTTGTCAGCTGGAAGATTGTCAGCCTGAATTCAAGACCTGGCATTGCCATGCAACAGGGTGAATTCCTGTTGACTGCCTCAGCTCCTGCCAACCTAACAGTTCAAAAGTATGCAAATACAAGTAGATAAATAGGTTTTGCATAATTGATGAGAAAGGTAACAGTGTGTCTTTGGGATCTAATCATGCTGGCCACATGACTGCAGAAGCATCCTCGGATGACCACTGGCACTTTAGCTTGGAAAAAGAGATAAACACCGCATCCTAGAGTCTGTCACAACTGGCAGTGTAACCTTTGCCTTTTTATGGTGATTAGAAGCTGCTCTGAATATAAAGAAGGGATATGTTTAGTCAATGCTTGGGGGTGAAAGAGATAAATGTATTTTTATATGTGAGATCCAGTATTTATTTATTTAATTTGTTTTAAGGGGTTGGTTTTCATGGTTTTATTTTAATGTTTTAATTGTATTTTTTATTGTTGTTAGCTGCCGAGAGTCTTTGGATTTTGGCGACATACAAATTTAATAAATAAATAAATTTATTTTCCCCAAAAATGTGGGAATCTTTTTGCTAATTTCATACTTTCCATTGCAGATTGTGTTTACAATTATACTCTTCCTTGTTTGAATTTGTCTTCATTTCCTCTGGATACCCACAACAGGTCATATATTAATAATTACCTTCACCCCCCAGTGATGTACTTTTTTGACCCCCAGTGAGGCAATACCTTGATGTAGTTGTAGGCTGTGTATGCTTTGAGGAAGGTGAGACCTATGCCAGGTTCAACCATACTGGACAGGTCTCATCAGAGGAACCAGACAAATAGTGTCTCTCCCATAAAATATATGGTGAGACATAAATAACCAGCTTGGTTGTTACCTGAGTCAACAAGGTTCATGTTAAGTATTTTAGTTCCTGGACTAAAAAATAGAGGTGAAAAATAGAAGACTGTTGGTTGAGCAACCAGGGCCAGCAGCTACAGAACTACTGGAAGAAAACCTTGTCTTAGAATTACAAATATTGAAAACAAAGAAATAATGATATGTTATTACAAATCAAGTCCAACAAGAAGAGTATGCCTGCAAAGAATATACCAGTTCTGGAAAGAACAACATCCAGAAACAGAACTAACAGAACAGAGGCTAGCAGATTAATACTGATTTATATATAAGAAATAAAGTGTTCACAGAAGTAGAATTGAAAGAACTATAAAGCTTAATTCAGGGCAAAGAAATAAAAGCCTTGCCAGAAGTAGCCTAGACTGTAGAGGCAAACCAGAGGGAGACAGCCATATAGGAAACCAGCATAGATATCGAATAATTTTCATTCCCAGATCAAGCATCCTCTCCTCCTCCTTATCAGGAAGAACAAAAATCTCTAATTAAAAAAGAAGGAGAATTGAAATGAAGAATAATTGAGCATGTAGAACAGCACAGAAACAACAGAATAAGATTGCCTAGATTGAAGCTTGTTCCAAAGAAACAACTAGCACAAATATTAAAAGATGCCAATACTATAATATTAAATATGAGCACCAGCTCACTGCAGGAAACAAACCAGCTGCTGTACAACATGGCTGCAGTTATACTGAATACCTGGAATTCAAAATCAACAAAGAAGAAAAAAAGCCAAACAGTGCACTACCAAAATTGAAGATCAGGCTGGAAAATAAGATAAATAAGCTAAGTTCAGATGTAAGCAAGCTAGAACAGATAAAAGAAAAGAAGAATATGTGATCAAGAACTATCACCTAGAAATAAGGAAAATCAAGGAAGCACTGGAAATAATAAAGCAGAAAATAACAGCTACAGCCAAAAAGATCAGCAGATACAAATATCGAATTACATAGTATAGGCAGAATCTCCAATTTCAGTCAAATCAGAAATGTTTCTACAAATCCATCAATGGACAGAATGCACTGAATCAGTCAATACCTGACAAAGAAGAAATAGTGCTATTTCTGAGTGAAGCTATGGGACAACCCAAAGAAATATAACAAGAATGCAACTTGGCTAAAGGAGGTGGATAACAATAAAAAAGAAGCTGAAATGAAAGAACTAATAATAAAGTGGAAATGGTGGAGAAAAGGACAAGGAAGATCAAAAATTGGACAGTATCAGGTGAAGATGAACTTCATGTTTTTTGGGTAAAACATCTGACTGATCTACAACTACTCATTGCCAAGCAGTTTAACAAGATACTGCAAGGAGGTGAAATAGAAGAGTAGCTAACGTACCTGATAATGAAAGATACAGCAAAAGGAATAATACCAGGCAACTACAGGCCAATTACCTGCTTACCAATAACTTTCAAATTGCTAACTGGTATAGTAGCTGATGCTGTTTAACTGAAAACAAGCTCTTTCCACCTGAGCAATAAAGGAAACCATCCAAATAGCAGAGGAACAAAAGATCAGCTCCTAATTGACAAGATGATTCTGGAAAACTGCAAGAGAATGAGTACCTGAATGTAACATGAACTGATTACAAGAAGGCATTCAACTCCCTGTCACATGTAAGGTGAATCAAGTACCTAGAAATAACAGGAATTAGTAGAAAAGTCAGAAGCTTTGTGCAAAGACTGATGTACAATAGAAGACACAGTTTCTAGTTAATGGTGATAGATTGGGAGAAGTTAATATCAAGAGGGTAATCTTTCAAAGAGACTCACTATCACCACTACTGTGTGTCATCCAACTGATTTCTTTATCAACCATACTGAACAAGTCAGGCCATGGCTATCAAATCTCAAAAACATCTGCCAAGCTATCTCATCTCCTTTACATGGATGCCCAGAAGTTATATGGAAAAATACTATCTGTAATAGAATTGATCCTCAACACTGTCCATATATACACCCAAGATACTGCAATGAAGTTTGGATTGGACAAATGTGCCATCCTCACTATTGTAAGGGGGAAAATGGTGAAAACCGAAGGAATCATGATGCCCCATAGAAATAACATCAACTGTCTGGATGAAGATCACTATAAATATCTGGGCATTCTTCAAGCTGACAAATCAACACACTGAAGTCAAGAAGGTCAGAAATGCATACATCATGAGAGTGAAGCAGATCCTAAAGTCCAAACTCAGTGGAGGAAATACTATCAAGGTAATTAACAATATGCAAAGAAAAATTCATCTGGCTAGTAGAAGAGTAGTAGAAAAAAAATCCTGCAGCATAGAAGAAGAGCTATGATATATTTTAGACAGTTTCTTTCTTTTCTCTCTGTGCCTCAGTTTATTGTATCTTACGTGTTCAGCTCATGTCTCTATCTGCACAGCCAAATTGTGAAGTAGGACATTTCTTTTCATTTTAGATGACAATTTATGTTGAAGCCCATGACATCTTAATTTCAGTTAACTACTGCTAATGATACAAATGCACAAAGAAAGCCACTAGTCATTCAATCTCTGATCAGGTATGTAAATGATGCCACCCATTGTGTTTGGTCATTGCGAAGTTTCTTATTATAAAACCTTCCTTCTTGTCACCTCCTGATGTGATAGACACATAAAACATACTTTGTATTATCATGCAAACTAGTGAAGTTATCATTATCAAAGCATTTTTGAAGTGTTTATAGAATCAGAGGATTCTAGATAGTGTGTGTTCATCTCTATTTTTAAGAGAACTCCCACTTTATACTACTTTCTTCTGGGCCTGAACCATTAGAATAATCACAAAAAAAGTATATACATTTTTTATTATTCCTTCTTGCAATATATGTTAGATTAGTATCAGTATGTGTAACAAATTTGTTAATATATGTTCCCAAATTAATTTGAAACTGATTTTCATTAAATCAGATTACTATAATTAAGACAGTGTCTGAATTTGCCAAGCCTTGATGTGTTTTATCTGGTTTAGGGTGTTTTGTGAATCCAGCCGCTAACTATGGTATAAGCCTAGGATTCTAGTTTAGGGTGTTGTAATAATATAGGCAATGGTATTATTGATCAAAGATACTGTGGCTCAGTTGATGAATCCATACAATACTGTTTTCATTACTTGGCAATAGCCTTTCATACAAGAGATTTTCTAATCCTTCCTGGAAATGATAAGGACTATACACGGGACTTTTCAATACAAAATTGTTCCTTTTTCTTAAATAAAACTGGTATTGATTCAAAGTTCCTTATCTCCAATTTCTTCTAAGTTTGTAGTTTGTTTTTTAAATTATATTTCTTGTATAGTCAATTTTAAATCTGAAAAAAATAGAATACGAAAAATATCATAAAATCAAACTGCATAACTATGAAGAATAAGCAATCAAGTTACCACGATAGCAACAAGAAGAATGAGCTACAGATCCAATTGGGAAGAGCAAAATAAACAAGCAAAAGAAAGGAAGATAAAACATCAGTCTAAGCTGCTTTATGGTAGCCTTCCCCACCTCGTCTCAGTTCCTAGAATTTTTTTCTGCATATTTTATTACATATTATTAATTAAAATGTTAAATCCAATTCAATTTAGTAATTGTTGTTGAGTCACTCAATCATGTCTGATTCTTTGCGACCCCATGGACCATAGCATGCCAGGCCTCCCTGTCCTGCATTGCCTCCAGAGTCTGCCCAAATCCTCACCTATTGTATCGACAATGTGATCTAACCATCTCATTCTCTTCTATCCTCTTCTTTTGCCTTCAATCTTTTTCAGCATCATACTCTTTTTCAATGAGTCTTCTCTTCAGATTATGTGGCCAAAGTACTTCAGCTTCAGTTTCAGTATCTGTCCTTCCAATGAACAGTCAGGGCTGATTTCCTTTAGGATTGACTGGTTTGATCTCCTTGCAGCCTGAGAGACTCTCAAGAGTCTTATCTAGCACCACAATTCAAAGATATTAATTCTTCAATGCTTTTTATGGTTCAACCCTCACAGCCATACATTACTACTGGGAAAACCATAGCCTTGACTATATAGATCTTTGTCAGCAAGGTGATATCTCTGCTTTTTAATATGCCGTCTAGGTTTACCATAGCTTTCTTCCCAAGGAACAAGTGTCTTTTAATTTCATGGCTGCAATAAATGTTTTCCTCTGTTTCTATTGTTTTCCTCTGTTACTTTGCATTATTCATTGAAGACCTTTATTTTCTTCCTTGCCTTTTACTTTAATTCTTTCTCAGATATTGGTAAAGCCTCATCATACAGCCAATTTGCTTTCTTGCATTTATTTTTCTTAGGGATGTTTTTAGTAACTATCTCCTGTAAAGTGTTGTGTATCTCTGTCCACAGTTCTTCAGGCACGCTGTATACCAGATCTAATCCCATAAATGTATTCATCACCTCCAATATATATTCATAAGGGATATAATTGAGATTATAATTGAATGGCCGAGTGGTTTTCCCTACTTTCTTCAATTTAAGACTGAATTTTGCAATATGAAGCTCATGATCTGAGTTACAATCAGCTCCAGGTCTTGTTTTTACTGACTGTATATTGCTTCTCCATCTTTGACTGCAAAGAATATAATAAATCAAATTTTGGTATTGATTGGAGTTGTTGGAAAAGAGTGTTTGCTATGACCATCATGTTCTTTTGAGAAAACTCTCTTAGCCTTTGCCCTGCTTTATTTTGTACTCCAAGGCCAAACTTGCCTGCTATTCTGGTTTCATCTGACTTCCTACTTTAGCATTCCAATCCCCTATGATGAAAAGGACATCTGTTTGGGTGTGAGTTCAAGAAGGTGTTGTAGGTCTTCATAAAACCAGTCAACTTCAGCCTCTCTGGCATCAGTAGTTGGGACATAGACTTGGATTAATGTGATGTTGAATGGTTTGCCTTAGATTCAAACTGAGATCTTTCTGTCGTTTTTGAAATTGTATCCCAGTCCTGCTTTTCTCACTCTTTTATTGACTGTAATGTTTCCTCCATTTCTTCAAAGACATTCTAAATCACATCTGAATTAAATTTGCTGATACCTGTTCATTTTAGTTCACTAATGCCCAAGATTTAATGTTCAACCTTGCCATCTCATTTTGATCACATCCAGCTTACCTTGATTCATAGATCTAACATTCCAGGTTCCTGTTCAACATTGTTCTTTACAGCATTGGACTTTCCTTTCACCTCCAGACACATCTACAGCTGAGCATCCTTTTAGCTTTGGCCCAACCACTTCACTGTTTTGGGCTCTACTTGTAATTTCCCTCTGCTTTTCCCCAGTAGCATACTGGACACCTTTCAACCTCAAAGGCTTATCTTTCAGCATCATATTTTTTAGCCTTTTGTTACTGTCCATGGGTTTCCCTTGGTAAAGATTCTGGAGTGGCTTGCCATTTCCTTCTCCAGTGGAGTCCTGTAGCTCATGGTTCACCAGATGTCCAGGACTTGTGTGTTTTCATATATAGTAGATAGTACCAAGTTACTTCCTACCCCTTTATCAGAGTCTTTTAAGACTTAAATAGGTCTGGCTATTTGTTTGCCAGTTGTTTTTTCCAGTGAAATGATATGGAATTAATATACATTTAACTACATAATATTATTGCCTTTCATGAAAAATATTGATCTGTCTGATGAGTTCAAAATATGAACCATGTTTTGGATCAAGTCCTCCTTCTGTGGAGGTGTATAACAATTTTCTTTCCTCCTTGGACAAAGTTGTAATTAGATAGTCATTTTCTTTTATTTGGAAGTATATCAGTGCCAGACCATATCTGATCAAAAAGAACTTTGGATTTTAACTCACTATTACTGTTTTCTTCTTACTTATTCTTCATTGATGAACAGCCAAAATTAAACAATAATAGCAGAGGGCATATGGCCAATCTTGAACATAATTGTTTTAATCCCTTTCACCTTCCCCCCAAAATTCAAAATGTCGCTAACTCCAAAGGACAAATTTGAGACCCAAAACCACTGAGGAATGCCTTTGTTAATTCATTTTCCAGAGATATGTAAACCAGGCTATGACTGTTCTATTTCCACTTGGAAAGATTTGTTCTTGCTTTAAACTTCTATGAATAAATAGGGAAAGCCCAAAGACAAGTGAAAGAAAAAGTATCTGCTATGACAACAGCAATTCTGTTTTTTTTTATTTCAAATGAAGCACTGCTTTTTTAACAACAGATAATCAAATTATTTTCCAGTCATATTCAGTCTGTTTGGTATGTGAGCCCCTGAGGGAGTGGTGGGATATGAATCTAACAAATAAATTAATATTATGCTTATACTAATCACAGGCAAAATAAAATAATTCCATACACTTTCAACCATCATGGATATCCTTTACAGTTACAGAGTTTTGATGAGTTTTATTGCTTTTCCCCATCATATTCAGGAAACATAGTCAGTGATGAACTCTCGTGTTTGATTTGAAGGATGGAATTGCTTCACCATGGCAGCTAATTAAGCAACATCTCATAAAACCTCTGGCAGGGTTATTCTAATATCCATCAAAGACAGAAGCAAATGATCAGCACCAAAATTGGCTTGTGAAAGGTCACAGATTAAATCATTAACTAAGATGGAGGGGGAAGGAAAGTAAGGCAGCAGTTTCTAAGATTGTAGAGTCAGCAGGAAAACATGGGAAGAATCTCAATCACTCCTACCATGGCTGTATGTTAATAATCACATGCTTTCTATGCTTTAAAAACAGGAAAAACTAATGTTGTATGATGGTCATAATGCAAAAGCCTGCAAGATACTGCATTAAAATTTCTCACACTTTTATCTGTACTTAGATAATGATACTAGTAGTATTCCTCATAGAGTCAGTGTTAACATTTTAAAAAAAAATATTTTAAAACATTTAAAAAACATATCCTTTTTAATCCTTAAATAATGTCATAATGCCCATCAAATACAACCATATAAATAAAATTTAAACATAATTCAAGGAAGAATATGCTTAGAATGAAAGGACAATCTTAATAATCTTCTCTTTTACAAAGAAGTAAATACCTGTTATTTACAAGTATCCATAGGAATGCACTTAAAAAGTGAATTTTAAAGTCTCAACAAATCATCAAAAATAAAATGAAGCACAAAGTTTAAATATTACAAACAATATAGAAATAATTTATTAAAATATACATACAAATACATACATACATACAATATATATGTGCATATATTAAATACAGTATATAACTTTGAGGGACAAATTTTTAAAAATACATATTCAATATCTCTGCCTTAGTAGGTATTTGTACGAAGGGAGACATTGAAGGACTTAATTTTGAGTCACTTTTAAAAATGGACCACATGTGAATAAAGTAATCCTTAAGGAACCAAAAGATTCTTTGCTATCATATTTATTTTTCAACAAATCTTTAGATCTTATCTATATTATGCTATTTTAGTATTAAATAAGCAAAGCCTGGTATCTCATTAATGTAGCTCTGTGTGACATCATCAGAATATTTTCTGCATATCTCCTTTTCTTCAAAGAAAAATGTCAGATGTGTAGTATAGGATTACAATAGTTCTACATTGTTTCTCCTTTTGGGGGAAAAAACAAAGATACAGGCTAGAGGAAAGGTGGCTGAGAATATATTGTGCCTTTCAAAGCTACATTTCTTTTTCTTTTTTCTTTTTGCATTTCCTTTTCACCTTTCTGCCAGGTGATGGGTAATTCTTGTGGAATATTTATGCTGTAATTCTCAAAAGCCTTCTTGGTGATTTTTTGCTATCCCAAAAGTGCTGTTATTACATTCTCGAGCTTTGTACCGAATGCAAACTACAGCATATTCTTAGACTTGCTTTCCCATATTCATAGTATTGCAGATACTAAACAACTCATCCAATTGTCTATTACAGGAAGGAAGAAAACCCCAACAGCAGGATGACAGTGAGTTTTTTCATAGAATGTTTATAATGTCATTTCTTTGGCACCAATGTCAGTGTAATTAAGCATTTTCTGTAAGACTAAATTGAATCTCCGGCCTGAAGTTTATAAACATAAGCCTGTCTTTGTGAACACATCATACATTTGCAAAATATAGTTCCTGTGTTCTTCAGCAAACTAATTTTTGTTATAAACTTACAGGAGTTGACAGAATCTGAAAACAATACACTCATATTCCATCACAGATTTTCTTGCTGTGGTTAATTTACATTCAAGTTATAGTGCTGATGAAGACGTGATTCACTTTAACAAACAGTATAATCATAGCTGTAAAGAGACACAGACAAATTATTACATTGCAGTTTCCTCTTTGACAGTTTATATACCTTCTCTATAATCCTAATTCTTTATTGGAATGGCATGATTATCATTTTATATTTCTTCAGTCAGGGAACCAAGATCAACATTCCCAGGTCTTCAATTTCTCCTCAGACGACTTGCCTTCTATGTCTTCTGATAATCCTCACTTAAATAAGATAATACATTATATTTTGAATCCTCTGTATAAAACATTGCTCAGAAGTAATTTAGTATAAGCAGCATGCATCTCTGAGCCTGTCCTGTCAGAGCCTTCTCTTTTTAGAATTCACGTTCATTCTGTAAATCAGGGTCAGTTATTGAAACTTCAGCCATATGACTTGGCCTAGCCCCTTGTTACACTGAAAAAAATGGTAAATATCCAGAACAGAGGAGGAAGTAGCAAGTCATCCCCCTCACAAATCATCTGAAAGCAGAACACCCAAATGTAGCTTCCAAAAAGCTCTGTGTGGCCAAGAAAGGAAAAATATTTTTGTAATAGAAATGCTATTGGCAAAAAAAAAAAAAAGAAGAAGAAGAAATGTACACAGGCATGCAAAATCAGAATTTGAATACCTGGGACTATTCAATAGACACTTTTATATTGTATTATAAAATTGCTATTATTGCAGAACAAGTTGGCTTTCCTATTTTTTTTTTTACTTTTCTAGATATTAAATGAATGCAAGGCGGAAGTATCTTCTCAGATAATTGGCAAGCAAAAAATGTTTCTCATCCAATTTCTTCTCTTCTGCCAATAAGACCAAGTTTCAAGTTTGACTTAGTTTGTTTTCAGTTCCAGGCTAGGGAAAATATAAGTTTATAGTTATAGTAATATTATAGTTATATTGCTGTACAGCATTTGTGAGAAATAATATGGAGGCAAACATTTTAAATATATTCTCTCTTGCATGATAATTCTCCCCTGAAAATAAATCTTCTAATTTATCTAAAACATTTGGTAATTTACAAATCAGAAGCAAACTGAGAGTGCAATTTCTAGGAGTCTGTATGTTTTAAACATGATTCTGAAGAAGTTCATGACTTGACCACGGCACATCTTTGCATTAATTAAATATAGACCTCCATTTTCAGACTTCTATGTAAACCTCAGTAATGGTGTCTCTACTTAGAATATCACATTACTTTAATGACCTGACTATTTAAAACAGCTGTAACTTTCTTTTTCTCAGCTCAAGCCTAAAATCAGTTGGGCTGCTTTTAACGAATCATTGTAAGGTACGATATTTGTGTGAAATCTGAAATGTTTGTGAATTATTTTTGATGCATGTAGAGTCATAGTTAATTATTTAGGCTTCATTTAGGAGAATGTAACAAAACATGGAGTAACTATTAAGAACATGATTTCAGAATTGTTTTATCAAATGTAATTTAGAGTATTGTTTCTCTGCTTTGGTAAGTTAGGATGTGTGCATTTCAACTCCCAGAATTATGGCTATTTGGGGAATTCTAGGAGTTGAAATCCTCACATCTTAAAGTTTCTGTGATTGAGAAACACTATCTGGAAT
>JANHZU010007045.1:27495-38953 GCA_032468055.1 Acrochordus granulatus
ACTTGAGAAAAATCCAGTCCAGATGCCTGTTTTTTAAACTTTGTTGCGATACTATCTGGAATAATAAAAATCCATCAGCGTGAAATGACTATAGTAATTTCAGAGACGAAAAATAGACCTACTGTTCTCTACATACAACTTTGAAAAGTATGATAAATTAAATGAAAATAAAGTTATCACAATTGCATCATAAGATTAATTATCGAATGATACCATTATAGAGTACTCACTTTGTTTTCCTTATACCTTATCCTTTTGAGCCCTGCTTCACTGGTATCAGTATAATGACTTCCTTTGGAAACTGTAACTTTTGGCATCTTTTATGAATGTTTAGTCACCTTTTTTTAACCTCTGTTACCATCAATAGGGCATAAATGGCACTTGCACACTGAAATTCACACATTCAAAGTGTAAACCCACAAAGTGACTTTCAAAATTTCAAGGGAAATTGAAACAAATGTTACTGACAAAAATTCATCAAGTGGGCAAAAATAAAATGTTACTTTTGCTGTTCTGCATCCTTAATTCAAGGCCCCTGGAACACAAAGTAAAAGTTTGGTATAACTCATTAGATATAAAGAAGTGAAGTAATTCTGATTTGTGATTAGTTTAGTTCAGGGACTCTGAAATAAATGTGAATTAAAAGTACAACCAGATTGGATTTTTAAGGCTCTGCTTTTTCTTTGACAAAGCCAGCTGGTAAAATGTTAACAGAGAAAGTATGAAGAGCTCCAAGTGTATAATATGCCACCAAGAGTTGGACTAGTTGAGACATTGGAACTGTTTCCAATTGGCATGGTTAAAAGACAAATAAGTAAACTAAGGCTTAAAGAGCAATTAATGGGATAAAGACACAGGAAGGCAAATGTTTGCATTAAGTCAGGTATGCTTGTAAGGGGGAAAAAGGAGGTCTGAATGCTGAGCAATATACAACAGATATGCCAAAAGGTGGAGAGGAAGGGAAGGAAGAGAAATCTTCTATCAAAGAGATAAAAAAAGACTATTTGCAGTAAATAGGAAACATTAAGCATTGTCTGATCTTGCCAATCAGACAGTGACATGGGCCGCCAAGAATAAATGATTATAGCTTTAGAGTCATGATGACTACTCTTGCCTCAGAGTATTCATTAGGAAGTATGGTATTATTTCCTGTTTTCTTGCCCCATATAAGACACTACTAGTCTTAATTAATTGTAGAGGGGAAAGGCAGAGGAAACATTATAAGAGCATGTATGATAACACTGTCTTATTTAATTGAAATGCCATTTAGCAAGGTTCATGGATTCCAAGTTTATCTTTCTTGTAAATTTGTTGTTTTTAAATTAGAAAAAAAAAGCAATTTTAGAAAACTATGAGAAATAATAAAGAGTATACTGTATGGAGAGTGGGAGGTCATGATTCATTCATTAAGACCTATTTATATTTGGAGTATTTTTTTAAAGACCGCAGACTGGAGTGGACGCAGAGCATGGAGTTCCTGCTAGCTTCCTTGAATGGATTGAATGTTTGGGGACATCTTCTCCCATTTTCTGCTCTTGCCCTAGAGATCATTTGTTTAGTGGCTGGCCCTGTGGTTCATTTGAGAACAGTGGGGCAGTGGTGGCAACACAGTGGCATTGGTGGAGATAGGTAATCAGCTGGCCTCCTTTTTGTCCTGGAAATCAGCTATGCAGTGGCTGACCCGCTGGTCACTTGATTGCACTTGATTGATGGGGGCAGCGACAACAGTGGCAACAGTGGAGGCAGGGAGTCAGCTGGCCTTCAGCTAGCGGGGAGGCCTCTTCTCCCCCAGACCTTTTTTTGCCCTGTGCAGCGGCCAGCCCTCTGGCTATCCAGGAATGCCAGGGTGGCAGCAGCAACTGCGGTGGCAGTGGCAGAGGCCAGGAGACAGCTGGCCTTCAGCTGGTTAGGAGGCTGGAAGTCAGCTGGCCTCTGGAGTGGCTGAGAATAGCAGTACAGCAGTTGTGATGATAGCTGGGGCAGTGGCAGTGAGAGAGGCCAAGAGTCAGCTGTCAATAGTGGCATGGCAGCTGCGATGGCGACTGTAGGGGCAGCAAGGGAGGCTGAGAATCAACTGATTCAGCAGCCAAGTCCTTCCTGGATCATCTGGAACAGCAGCGAGGCAGCTGCAATGGCAACTGTGATGGCAGAAATGAGGGAAGCCAAGAACCAGCTGGTTAGCAGCTGAGGCCTTTCCAAACAGCCAAAAACAGTGATGCAGTGGCTATGATGGTGGCCACAGAGCTGAGAATCAGCTGTTGGTGGTCGAGGCCTTTAAAATGGTATTTTTGGACACTTGGGACCGCTGCTTGAAGCCTACCACTGCTTGAGAATTGTGGGGTTTTGTGGCCACCAAAGGGATGGAGGAGTACCTGTTGGCCTCATTGGGGAGATCCATGGGCTGGTGGGCTGGTTCCAGCCTGGGTGCATATGCTTTTGGTGGAGCCCCTCACCCATGGTGAGAGCTGGGTGATGGGATTTATGTATTTGCTTCTCTTCAGCAAGCTGTGAGAGGGCTTAATGTGGAGAGGTGGGCATTGTATATGTGGAGGGAGGGACGAGGTGGGAGCCCTGTGGGTGCTGAAAGCTTTTGGTGAGGGTGCTGAGGAGCTCCTGTCTTCCTTAGGGTGGTTGGTAATATGATTGGTTGTGGATGAATGGGAAGGCAGAAAGGGGGGGGTTCGGGTGGGAGAAGGAACATCACCTTCTCCCATGGGGGTTCCTGGGCAGGAGCACATATTCAGGTGATAATTGGTAGAGGGTGCTAAGGGAGCCAGAAGTTAGACCATTACCAGGGAACATGACCAATGTTTACTATTGGTCATGTGTTCTGGCCCTCTGCGCTCATGCCCAGCATACCTTGGAGCTTTTATGATCCAGCTGCTGCTGGTGAATGCCAGGTCAGTCAATAATAAAGCTCCCCTCATTTGTGACCTAGTTTGCATTATAGAGACCTATCTGGCTTCTGAAAGGAAGCTTCTTCTCTGCCTTCTTGGAGATGTGTCCAGCCAGCTTTAAGGTTTGGCACCAGCCAAGACCCCAGGGCAGGGGAGGAGGAATGGCAGTGGTCATCCAAAAATCTTTTTCTGCCTTCAGGGGCCTTGCTCCACAAGTGTCCAGTTGTGGGACTTGTTCTTGAAGCTCGACTCATGGGATCAGTTGGGATTGTTGCCACTGTACCAACCTCCCTGTTATGTAGTATCTTCCCTGCCTGAGCTGGTTGAGGCTATCTCAGGGAGGGTGGTGGACTTCCCCAGGCTGATGGTTCTGGGGATTTCATATTGCCATCCCTGGGTTTTTCATTTTGCCATCCCTGGGTTTTTCCTCGGGATTAGCTCAGGAGTTCCTGGCCTACATGGGCCCATCCCAGATCACACCCTGGTGTCCTTGAGATGTCTGCAAGGAGATTGGACCTATTTGTGTCGGTGATTGATGGACCCAGAAGGGTTTCAGAAGGAGCTGGTGAATGTTCTAGGGGTATTGGTTCAGGGTCCTGATGAAGCCCTGGTTACATCCTGGAATCAAAGGGCAGCCAAGGCTTTGGATAGGATCATACCCATGCAGCCTCTCTCTACCCATCGCACTCTATACTCTCCATGGAAAAGAGCAGTGATTGTATATTCCACTGTCTTTTTCATTCTTTTTATACATGTGTTATTCTCCTGAAAGAACACAAGTCACATTGCAATTGCTGACCAACAGAGATTAAATAAATCTCCATTCATTATAAATCATATTTTGACCCATAGACCATCAGCTAACTGATAAAGGTTAATTGTCAGTACTACAAATTTTGTCTCTACCATAATAATAAAATAAAATGAATGTTTTTTACATCACAATTATATATTTAACAGTATTCCTTGTATTATATTTATTTATTTATTAAATTTATATGCAACCAAACTCAGAAATGACTCTTGGTGGCTCACAGTAAAATGCAATAGAGAAAACAATTAAAACCCATAAAATTTAATAAAAAATAGCCAGATGGAGAGGAAAGGAACAGAAATACATATATGGGTGTGGAGGACAATCCTAAACCACTAACAACCTCCAAGATATTGTACCCCCATTAGAGCCCATCTGGGAAAGCTAAGTCTTAAGGCCCTTCTGGAAGGCTGCAAGGGTAAGTGCAGCCACACCTCTGGGGGCAGGATATTCCATAGAGAAGGAGCTACAGCAGAGAAGGCTCTTCTTCTTGACCCCACCAGCTGAAATTCCTTGACTGATGGAATCTTTTCCCTTTACAACAATGGCTGCACCTCAGGGGACCCTTCTGTTGAGGTTCTGAAATTCACAGATGATACAATGGTCAGTGGCTTCATTCAAGATGGTGATGAGTCAGCCTGCAGATGGGAGGTTGAACAGCTGGCCTGTAGTGCCATCACAATAATATGGATTTGAATATGTTCAAAATTGTAAAGAAGATAGTGGATTTTAGAAGGACTCCTCCTATTTCATCCTCTCTCACTATATTTAGCAACAGGTGTCAGCAGTAGAGTCCTTCATGTTTTTAGGCTCTATAATCTCCCAAGACTTGAAATGAACATCTAACATTAGAACCATCATTAAAAAGGTGCAACAAAGGATGTACTTCCTGCCCCAATTCAGGGAGTTCAACCTGCCTAAAGAGCTTCTGATACAGTTCTATAGAGCAATCATTGAGTCTGTCCTTTGTATCTCTAAAACTGTCTGGTTTGGTGCAGACAGGACAGGTACAGACTCCAAAGGACAGTCAAGATTTCAGAAAGAATAACTGCAGCAAGCCAGTACTCCATGGAGGATCAATGGAGTACTGATCCATGGAGGTAAGAGAAGGTGAAGAAGATACCTGCAGACCCCTCACATCATGGATACAAATTGTTTAAACTTCTTCCCTCTGGACAGTGCTATAGAGTATTGCACACCAAAATAACCAGACACAGGGATAATTTTCCCCATGCCATCATTCTGCTGAATACTTAATTCATGGTATATGACAGGATACAATGATTACTATAGTGCAAGGAAATTTTAAATTAATCTGGAAGTTCTATCTAATGTATATAAATACTATCAATAGATTGTGGTTCTAATTCTACATTTTCCTTTATTTCCTTTTCTACTGGCTGCACATTTTTATGGACATTTTTTTCTGTTTGAATGCATAAAAAATTTAATTCTATTTTATTTATGCTGTTACTTTATTTACTGTTGTCTTGCAAGTACAATAAAAGCTTCTGTACTAGAATCAAATTCCTTGTGTGTCTAATCACTCTTGGCTAATAAAGTATAAAAGTCCAGTTGCCTTTTTAAGAAAATTTGCAAAAATTTTGTTTTGCAGTTTTATTATAAGATATTGCTTGGACTAATAAGAATATACATAGATATTTGTATCTGTATTTAAATTTGTTTGTTTAAAAATTGATATTGCAAATCTTCATTGTAGCCAATTTAGCACTGAATTTTAAAGGAAAAAAATGAGAACACGCACAGTGGTGCTTACATATTAAATCAGTTTCTGAACAACTAAATTACATTTTCAATTTCTATAATTTAAATGTCCAGTTTATATTTGTATGTTTATATATAATTTCATGTTGCGATAATATTTTAAAAGGGCAATGTTTTTCATGGAAGTAAATGGCAATATTCAAAACACATTCTCTTTTCTATTCAATTTATGAAGAAACTTCTATTTTTATCAGAATGATATAGTTGGAGGGTATCATGACCTCTACAAAATAGAAAAAAATGTTTCCCTTTTTTTAAAAAAATGATAAGCAGTATAAATAAATACTGTCAATTCATAGATTCAAGGAAAACAAATGTAGGCAATTATAATATGTGGCATTCTAAAAAGTAGACTAGAAAAGTATGCTAGAATCTGTATCACATGAATTTTTTTGAAATAATTCTAAGTACCAAATATATAATCATTTAGAATTAAATGTTATTTATGATCAAAGATCAAAACTCTACATAAAATATAAGACAAGAAACATGCAACAAAATAGAATATTAATAGAGAAAAACATAACTAACTGCCTTATGTCATGAGACCATCAGAACTATACCTAGAATTTCCTTACTTATAGTTGGTTACTTATAGTGATTATAATTACTTATAGTGATTATAGTTGACAATATTTTGTTATTTTTCTGAAATGTCTAAGAATTTATTAGATAGTAGAAAAAAAAAAGATCATATATGGAATAGGCACATGGTTTAGTGATTGCTTCACTTAGTGACCATTCACAGTCGACAGTGATGAAAAAGTTTCTTTACAACCAGTCCTCTCATTTATGAATTCCATAGGCCTGTAAAGCAAAAGAAAACTGAAATAAATGTAAGCACAGTCACACTTTTACTCATCAATTGCTTCACTTAGTGATTGTAATTGCTAAACAAGGACTACCTATATAATTGTAGCATTGTACAAGGAGAAGTGATACTAATTCTGAGTGCCACGGAATGACAAGACTGTAGAACTATCAGTAGCGTCGTCTGGGCAGTGACAGAATGGGGTAGAATGTAGACTAGATTCCCAGGAGAGAGGGGCTGCTTTCCAAAGGCAAAGAGGCAGTGAAGCATGGAAAGTGTGGTTGGATAAAGAGAGTTAAGAAGGCTCCTCCCTAACTATTCTCACTAGTCTATCTACAGTACCAAAAATAGTTGCTTTAGTTTGGGAGGATATCTGTCTATAGATGAAGAACAATCAAGGAAACTTCTCAGAAGTAACTCCATGGTTGCTTCTTGGTTCTGACAGAGTCCTGAAAAGGGATGTTGTTATATCTCCCTTCCAGGGCATTGATGCAAAGTATTAAGCCTGGAAAGGTAAAAGCATAAGGGTAGAAAAAAGTCTGCTCCAAAGGCTGATAAGTGGTGAGAAATTCTGATCATGCCTTCTGTAAATCTAGAGCCAGGATACCTAGTGTCTTTTATGACCGTCTCAGGCCCTAGCATTATTAGTGTTTGAACTACGAATCCACAAAAGGACAAGACCGAAACTGTGCTCTTTTTTTTACAAGGATTCAAACTTGTTGACAGGAATTAACAGGGACAAAAATCTCTTCCTCAAATTCATTTTATCCAGTATTTTAGTCAAAAAAATCCTCATATGGGCCTCTATTAACAGACAAACATAGATCAAGCTTGTATCTAAAATGCAGAGAGGGATAACAAGCATTGCTCTCATGAACTTGGACTGACTTTACATTTTTATAGGCACAAATATGTGTTCATAAAGTCTTAAGCTCAGCACGTTGGCCCTGAAAAGTGTAATTTCAGTGGAACTTAATTATTGCCATGGTGGTTCACAAATCTAATTATTACATTGGAATAATTATTTTATTCTGTGCACAAATAAAATAGTCCTCTTCTTGCTCTTCCTTGCAGATATCAGAGGACTTAAATATAATTTCTAAGCATATCAAGGTCCTAATTTGCTCAATTTCAATTTCCTGTTTATGAATGACATTATGATGTTATTTTTGTGAATGCCAAAACTTTTGTTAGCAAAGATAGCTACAGGCTGCTGAAAGACTTAGCCTCCTTATCCCCATTTTTAAAGGTCAAGCTTATCTTTTGTGGGAAAAAAATTCTTTCTGAAAAAGTAATGATTCTAATTCATCTCCCTTGCTAAGTCATGAAAAAGATTGTTCTGCATATGGGAGATATTTGCCACATTCTTTAACACAGGAGTAGAACAATTTCACTTTTTCTACATTCATGTACACTGACACAAACATACATGTGTGTGTGCACATGCATGAATATCCATGTACATATATACATGTACATGTGTCTGTGTGTATATGAGAAATAAAGATTAATTGAAAGGAGCATGCGTACATCTAACTTTGTTTAGTAGCTGTTATAAAGGAGTGATACTGTTGAAACTGTTGCTTCCAAAATTACAGTTCTTACAAGCTTTTTTGCAAATACATGGGAAGCAACAGCAAGACCATTGGACTTTGTCTTTCTCCTTCATATCCTGATTTTGTACTGAAATATCAACCCCAAATTGTTAAGTTCCAAAAGCACCAAGACCTTCAAAAAATATTAGTACTACTTAGGGTCTTAATCAGTTATTCCCATGTGTTAAAAATATTAATTGCTTAAGTGCTATCTTGGTGCCCATCCACATGAAAGGGTGAAATGACATTCTGGTATTTGGTAAAAATCTTTCTGAATTACTTTGAAGCTGTGGAAGAGAAATACACATAGAGAACAGCTTATAAAGTTATTTCCCTTAGACTGAGATTAGTAAAGTATGTAATTGTTGGCCTATTGTTATGGTTCTTTTGAAGTTCTATTTCCTCAAGGAGGAAAACGTTTATAGCAATGTAAGTAGGAAGAGAGAATGCCTATTCCATACCTACACTTGGATCTCTTGAATTCTCTTTTCATAGAAGCCCTTTCCAGCTTTCTCAATGACAACCTTCCATAAGATGGCTGAAACCTTACTTATTGGGACAGTACTAGATTGGTAATTGATTGCTCCATTTTTTAATTGCTGTGCTTAAGTTAATATAATTTTTTAAGTTTTTATGGTCATTATTTTGTGGCTACTTATAGGTATTATTCTTGATAATATTGTAGGAGTCACGTATTATTGCTTTTAATTTATCCTAATGATAGAGTGTCTTTAATTATCTTGGAGGCTTTGGTATCTGCCAGAGGTGCTACTCCAGTGATAAATGGATTTGAGATTATATTTTTTAAATTTACACTAGACACCATATGGCTGTGACCTGCTCAATGCCATGGCTGGGTTAGTTGTTGTTTTCCAACTTATGGTTCTTAGAGACCTCAACCTGCCTTCCTTTGGTGTAGTGTCTGAGGCATCTCAAGGGTTCATCGCCAACCAGGCAACCATGGATCTCACCAGGTTATTAAGGGCTCAAGTCATAGCTGAGATCATGCATTAGATCTTTTTTTTTGGGGGGGGGGGGGCAAATGGCAATGTGATAGGAGTTAAGGGATATTACTCTCTGTCCTTTTTCATGATATATCATTTCTTGTTAACAATATATTTTTCTGTTGCTTTCCCATTCCATGAGTTCACTTAAAATCCCAACTTCTAGATTTCAGAGAGAACTTGGAGTTATTCTCATGCATAGTTTCCGCAGAGCCTTGGTTCCTGCTTGGAATGAGAAGATGATAGCACCCTTTGATTGGATCATGTCTGTGAGGAGCTTGTTTTCAGACAGACAGATGGACAGACATAGGCTCCCCACACAAAAAAATAGTGTATGATTTCTCTGATTGATGTATTATGAATACTGACTTTACTACTATGCCTCACCATGAGAAAAGAGCCTTAATGTGATGCATTGGATCTGGCAGATCCACACAGTCTATTTTCCTGATGTAGTAATCAGCTTGTCAGTAAAACAGTTCTTAGGGCTCACCAAAGCATTTGACCAAAATCTCATTGTGTTAAGCCTTTCATCATAGTGAAACACTGGAACTGGCAAGTATCCCAGAGAGTCAACTCTTTGTCATAGCAGGAAAATTTCTAGTACAGCTTCTCATAGAACTTATCACAATGCTTTAATGTGAGATTATTCTTTTTTCATTATTACAAATCATTGGGCAATGTAGCTGTAACTAGAAAGCCTAGATAGCTATTTTCTTGCTCTGTCAAAGTGTGCTTTGTGAAGGGGACGTACACAATTGGCAACCACCAGTTCAGAAACTTCCGGCAATAAAGGAAACATGCTGCTTATGGGGTATAGCAGTCTTCACCTACATGCAAAAGTTGCAAAACTATGATAGAGTGCATTGTTCCAGATAAAATAAGGCAAGCATATCATTTGAAACAATTTAAAATTTGCCATCAGTCGCATAATGGGAAAGCCAGTGCCAACATGCAATAATAAAAAATTCTGTTACAAGGAAAGTGACCTTGCTTCTGTTTTAATCTGCTTCTAACTTTGTGTAGTTAGAAAGGACAGTTAGAATCTTATGTAGTTAGAAGTTGAGGACAAAAGGACAACATAAGCTTTTATCTTAAAATTTCTGCAAATGTATCTTGCAGAAACATGTAGTTCTGGTTACATGTAAGAAGCATACTCTTAAGGCTTCAAAGTCTCAACAGTATGCCAACTTGAATTGCCAGAGTAGAACTATGAACACTTAAATTATTATGCTAGGAAACACAGTTTCCATTGGCAAGTAATCAATAGTTGTTAATATCCTCAAATTAATACTATAATTTTTATTATCTACATTTTTTTCCTTCCTAGTGTTTTTTTGCAAAAAACTTTTTTGGGGGGAATCAGTTGAATTATGATTAATTGTTGCAACTGGAGTTGGGCAACCAGTTTGTTGCCTGTGCCTGGCACTGTAGACTGAGAGAATGATTGATCTAAAGTCATGGCTAAGGTAGAACTAGAACTCACAGTTTCCTGGTTTCTAGCCTAGTGCTTAACTACTACTAAACTGGCTTTTTTAAAATATGATCTACATATTATGAGTTAAATATAAATTGGTTAGAGATTATGATTAACGGTCTCGCTATCGATGAGAGTCAAGGAGAACTCAGCTCAGTATTGTTTGTTCACTTGATACACCTGAATAAAATTGAAGGCACTTAATTTCTGGTTCTTAAAACAACTAGATTTGTCTGTGTTGGTGAACTGTTTAGGACTTGAGTTCAAGCCCCCACATAGTTCTGGAATTCCCTGAGCAATTTTAAACTACTCATTATCATTAGTCCTTAATAAGGATAAACAGGGAAAGCCCCATCTGCATAACTAAGTCCAGAAAAATAGTTTGATTTCAATGTGAAACACTTGTAATTAATAAAATCTTTTTCTTGCATATAAAATTAAGGTAAAATACAAACAATGATGGGGAGAAACTGGGTTCAGAAAGAAATTGATTTCAGTGCATGAGGATTAAATGTTATCTCCTTCCTTGCTTTCCTGCCATAAAGAAACAAATAATTATTCTCCTGACAAAACATTTTAGAGATAAACAAAGGAAACAAATGTGCAGCTTGATTGTTGAAGAGATTGCAGCAAATATTTAGTTTTTTCAAGTGTTGTGTTCATATGAACAGTCTCAGGAAGATAGTGTTAAACATGTGTAATGTTTACAAACAGCTCTTAAAAGAATTGGAAAAGAGTTTGCCAAAAGGGATGCTAGTATTTGATGAAGTAAGCAGTTTGTGTAACTAGGTACTAGTGTAATATTAGATGAATCAGCAGCAATAGTTTGTTTTTAGAAAACATCACTGTTATTGTAGATGCCTCAGAAAGTAACATGTTTCTTCCCAAACAAGAATTAGTATTTAACTCCTTTCAGTACTGGGTCTTCATAAATGTTTGTCTGCCAAAAGAAACAAGAGTCATGGTCAAAATATTTGTAATTCCTACACTACCAAGAATTGTTTCCATATCTGGTATCTCTATATTTGAATTTAGACCAATTTATATTAGTTTTTATATTGGTTGAATTTCTCAT
>JANHZU010007045.1:39053-56131 GCA_032468055.1 Acrochordus granulatus
GGAATTTCAACAACATTTTGTACATTTTTGCAATTAAGTGACCATCTCCAGTGCATAAAATTTGTTCCAACTTCAGCTTTTCTTGAGCAAAAGCATAACTTTTTTATCCTCCTAAAATCTTTCAAAAATTTAATTGTAAGTAAACGAATGACATAAAAACTTCCAGTTTCTTCTCTTGAGTTTAAATTGGGTTTTCCATCAACAAAAGTTAAAATATCTGCATACGTTATACATTTAGTTTTTTTTGGTCATCTCCTTCCTGTAAAAAGCTTCATGTGGAGAAAGCCACAATCTTTGGCAGCAAAGTTGCTTTGTGCCTATTCCACACTCTAATAAGGAATAGCATACCTAAGAAAATGATCTTTAAATAATGGATTAATTTTAAACTTTTCATGTCACAAGTATGCATGCTACCCAAATCCCAAGTCATGACCTTGAAGTTCCAGACTTTGGGTATTTTAAAATAATCCAGTCTTTCAACCATGCCAGATGACAAGCTTCATAATACAGTCTAAAATCAGGTAATCCCAAACTGCCTCTTTCTTTAGCTTCTTGCAATGGTTTAAATTTTATCCTTGTTTTTTTGCCTTGCCATATGAATTTAGAAATATCTTTTTGCCATTGTTTAAGCATAGCATCCTTAACCAACATTGGTATCATCTGAAAGAGAAATAACATTCTAGGTAAAACATTCATTTTAATGGCAGAGATTTTACCTATCAGAGATAGCTGCAGTTTACTTCATCTGCCAGACCTAACCATATTTGGTTGACAGTTGACAACCAAACTCCCAAATATTTAACCTTTTTTCAATCTTAAAACCAATTCCATTCATCTTTCTCATTCATGTTTTAATTAACATTTTTATCTTCTCTTTATTTATTTCAAGCCTTCAATTTACTTTCAATTTTCTCATCACATAGTTTATATCAGTTATGGGATGTTGCAACACCAACATCTATCATCAGCAAAGGCATGTAGCTTGAAGTTTTGATTCCTCACTTGGAGGCCTTTTATCTTTATCTCTTGTCTAAGGTCTCTCAGAAGGACATCCAAAACCAAAATAAACAACAGTTTATAAGGGACATCCTTGGTGCATTATTTTCTGAATTTTATGAGGTTTAGACAGTTCTCCAAGTACAATTATCTGTGCCTTCTGTGGTATATAAATCGATCTCAAACTCTGCAAGAAACTCTGACCAAGTCCATGTTCTGTATCACTTTAATCATAAAATCCCAATTTAAATTATCAAAGGCTTTTTCCATATCCAAAAATGTTAAACTGGCCTGTTTGTCAATATGTTGTTCAAAATATTCTACAATGTCTAGGACAACTCTCATGTTATGTCTCATTTGTCTTAGGAAAAAAGGCACACAAATCTTCAGATACAAGTCCTTTAATAATTTCTTCAGTCTATCCACCAGAATTGATGTAAAAAATTTGTAATCATTATGCAGGAGTGAAATCAGTATGTAATTCTTGGTTGATGTCAAATCATATCCTTCTTAGGCAGAAGTGCAATATTAGCTTCCTTTCAAGAGTCTGGCATTGGTGCATCCTGCATAATTGAAGTTATCATGTGTTTCATAGGTCCCAATAATTGGATGTCAAAGCACTTATAATAAAAATTGGTCAAGCCATCAGGGCCTTGTGCCTTTGCCATCTTGCTTCTCTTAATACCTTCAGGATACACTATTGGTCATATTTCAGTTTAGGGAATTTTTGATTTATTAAGTAAATTCTATCTCTTCTTCTGAAATACCACTCCCTTTATAAAGATTAGAATAATAGTTCCAAAAGGCATTTTGCTATTTTCTGTTAAAATAATCTCCCCCTCTGAAATTTTTGTAATATATAATTTTCCATTTGCTTCTTCATTCTATAAGCTAACCATCTTCCAGGCTTATTTGCATGTTCAAAATATTTTTGTTTTGTGAATTTCAGTTTCTTTTCAATTTCATTAATTGTTAACGTAGACACCTGTTGCTGCAGTTGTTGTTCAGTCACGTAGTCATGTTCGACTCTTTGTGCAGTATTTTTATCTAATTAAGCAAGTCCACATCCATTGGCAAATTTGGTATTCTTCCTTTTCTTTGATTGTGTTTAAATAAATTTGCATTTTGTCATTTGTTTTCTTTCTTATGTCCATGTTATACTGTATGAAATATCCCCTTATACTGCTTTTCTTGCATCCCAAACTATGTTTAAATCTTTTTCTTTATGCAAATTGTTATCAAAAAATTCCTTTAAAATTTTCTTACTGTCCTTAACCACTTGTTCTTTTTGTAAAATAGATTCTTTTAATTTCTGTCTCAAAAACTGGGGTTTAAATTTAAAGAATAATCAACTGGCTTATGATCTGAAAAAATTTTGGGTAAAATATCTACTTTTGGAACATATGCTTTTTGTATAGTGAGGAATTGTGCTAATATTGATGTTTGTGACTTGTAAAAGCACATTCATACAACAAAACCAAAAGCAGCTAATACATTATAAGAAGTAATTCATTATTCAGAAGAACAAATCACTGCACATTTATATGGCAATTGAAAGATTTCTACATCAAAATGGCCTACTGTCAAAAAATGTATTGTACCATGATCATAAACTAAAAACATATTCACATTTTTGTTCAAAAAGGATGATAAAGAAAGGATAGAAAGTGCAGAGGCACATTATTTTTAAATATACAAAGCTTAAAAGGCAAAGGATTTATTCTTGTAAATATGTTTTTGTGATTTTTGAAAGAATGAGATAGGGAACAGTTCTAGTTTTGCTGAAATGATACTTAAAGATTCTGTGTTTTGTCAGAAAGATTCTACTGCTATTTTATTTTTACTGTAATGTCAGGACCAGAGGTTTTATATTACTGTTGTGAAAACTCTAGGTAACAAAAGAAAAGTTCGTGTGACCTTTGAAAGTATACGAGTTATACCTTATATAAAGTGCAACTTTTCACAGAAAGGTTGCCATTAAAAGCAGTGTGGGTTTTATAGTCTAACCATTTGACAAGGCCTGCATACCATATAGGATTTGTCAGTTGATAAAAAGAAAAGAGTTTATAATCCAAATTAAAAATTCCTCTCTTCTTTTAAAGTTCTTATTTAAACATATGGCAATAAACCTTTCAAGAACAGTGAATATTTATGGTAGGGGACCAGAACATTCAGATATATTCCTAAGAATGTCTCAAATACCCCAAAATAAAGAACAGACATATCCATCCCATACAGGAAACCAAACAGCAAAATGGATAGTACTTGTGTGAAAGGTGTGCAATCATCAAGGGAAATATTCCACATATTTCCTCCATGCCATTTCACACAGAAAACATTTGAGATGTTTCATCTGTATATTGGAAGCACAAAATGGTTTATTATTTCTACTGTTAGTTCCCTAAACTAGTTGTATGTTCTGCTAAGTCACTAGAGGATTTGAATTTAAGTTCAATACATAAATTTAAAAAAAGTGAATATTGAAATGTTATTTGTGCCATATTTGTAACTGGACCAGGCAGAATTTCAAGTTTCTGACAAAAAGTACCATTGCATGCAAAGTGTATTTATGTGCACAAAAACATAAAGAATAGCTTTGTACTATAACAGATCTGTCCAGGATATTCTGGGGATGGGGAACAATAACATTCAGATGTTTTGGTTTCATTAGATTGTGCAGCAAAACTAAATTAGATCAACAATCCACATAAATCTTACCTGAAAAGTTCATACAAGCAATACTAGTTACATTAAAGAGCTGATCTCTCAAGACAATTTCTATTTGGAAATTTTGCAACTGGGAAAATATATGTCAAAAAATGGTAGCAGAATAATTTGCATTAAAAGAGTTCTTAGGCAATTTATGTTAACAACTAGATGAATATAAAAACTCCATAAGTTCGAAGACTGCAAACATAAATTTAGTTTTTACATATAGTTATATCATTTCCTATGGATTTTTAAAAGAACACACAGTTAAAATTATTGATTTGTAAGTCTTCATACTAACACAGTAATTGAAATGGATTTTTACTTATTTGCACATCACTGATCTTTTTTTTTTGGTGTAATAAGGAGAAGATATGGAAGAAGTATGTGGAATTTCTTCATTATAATATATTTTTAATGAAACTAAATATATTTTTCTTCACATATATTCTGAGTGGCTATCGACAGGAAGTTGATCATTCACAAAAACAAATTATGCTTCCTAAGAAAAGTGAGGTTTCCAATAGTTTATAATATACAGATTTTCCTATTTAACTATAAGGAAAAATATTATTACTTGGCTGCATATTGAAACATAATTCAATGTAGAAAATTATGGAACTCCCGAGTGAGTTTAACATACCCAGGACCAGTAGTTAGAGATGCTGCAAATATGTTTTATTACACAGGAGAGACGTTTAGGAACCTGGAGGTGAAATATAGGAGCTAGGCATGTGCAAATATAAAGGCAATTATAAAGAAGTTCTAAAAAAAGATGTGGTTGTTTTAATGAGTGAAAGACACTTGCTTTGTCCGTGATCCTGCATATTACAAAATTCCTTTTCTGAACAATTTAAATAATCCTGTAATAAAGCAAATAGGCTTTGTATAGTTAAAGTGTGTATTAATACTTTTTCATAGCAATGTCTCCTATTCAAATTGTCCTGGGGTAAGGAAAATTAATAGATACTTTTAACACATTACATGATAAAAGGTTTTCAAGACTCTGGGAAGCTTTACATAAATTTAAAACTGATCACGCAGGTAAAAAGAAGCCATACACAAGAAATTATAGCAAGTCTACTGCCTGCTATAAAAATGTACATTATTAATAATATTGTGAGAGAGGAATATTTTTGTGCTGCCTTTTTATTTTTTTAAAATAGTTATGTTTATGAGCGGAGGCAGACTTTTGACTGTTTAATCCATGTTTCCCAGCCCTTAGGAAAGAGCAAAATGCCAAGGGAAATCGCCATGCTGACCCCACCCATTAGATATACTCTGATGTTGAATTACGCAGACTTAGATGAAATGGTAACTTTCTCCCCTGCTTTCCTTTCCTTTCATAGTTTAAGCCAAGTGGGATAAGAGTGCTCAGGTTACAATCCTTTCAGACTAATATGATGAGTCAATGAGAACTTGGTCTTTATTATTATGTATATTAAGATTAAAGAATCAAACAGGAGTTGAAAACCCCAGAGAGATTATTTTTAAAACAGCAATGACTTCAGCAGGGATTTTCCTCAGCCACTGCTACTTTTGTGAGAAGCTGGTATGCACAAACACAAAGAAACACTTGTGGTGGTGGGGAAATAAAGGATAATAAAAGTATTACAACTTAGTTTTCCATAAACATTAAATCTAATGTCTACTTTGCCTCTTGTTCTTTGGTTGTTATACATTTTTTGGATCTCCAGTCTCAGATTCCAGGGAACTGGGTTTTCTGGATTCAATTAGCCCTGGAAGAGATTGCACAGGACAAACCTGCCTGTTCCTTTTTTTAAAAAAAAAGCTTACCTGAGAAAGTAATCTTATTCCTGAGACTGGCTTTTTCATCCTTGATTTTCCCAGTTCAGATTTAGGTCCTACTCCCACGATCCTATGTCAAGCAGGTTTCATATTAATTTATTTCTACTTACTACTTATTATGGAGGGCTGCAGTCATAAGATACAGTGGGAGCTATTCCAATTTCAGGGGCAACCTCATTCTAGGGAGTAAATTATGTGACACAGAAGTCACATTTCCTGATAGATGACATTGTTTAACTGAAGGAACTCAGAGGCTTCAATCCTATCAGATTGAATTGGGCTGGCACCATGGGTCCCTGAATATAACTGGAACGTATCCTATGTAGGAGTCATTGATGATGTCTTAGAGCACTTCCTATAACTTGTCCATCACAGAACAGCAGCACTTCAACAAATGAATTTAAGGAACATGAATAAATAATGCAATGTTTAACTCATTCTGATTTGTGGAGAAGCTTCCTGAACTTGTTTTTTCCTGCTCCATTTTTAAAACAGTATTTTTTTCTCGTTCAAGTGAGATCTGATTCATCTGAGGTGCATAATGATCAGTAAAGTTAGAGGCAAAGGTCTGCTCCGGTCCTATTGCCCATAGAGGCTGATACAACCATGCTTCCCAGTTTCTGGCCACTGATTTAATTTTCATGGGCACTGGTCATTCTTCTATTTATTTTTCCAACCAACTGGTGGAAGTAGAAGAAGGGGAAGGAGGTAATGCCAGTTCTCTCATCACCCAAAATATCTGTTTACCCTCAGAGGTAAACGTGAAGTGGTCTGGAAACAATTTTTCACCAGCATCTCTATTAAAGTTCTGGGCAGTCTTATCACAGAGATACAAGCTTCGGAGTCACTTCCAAGTAATTTGGAAAGGGGATGGCTGTGAAAAATGTATTTGTTTTTTGTAGGCCTTATAAAATGAAGCCTGGAGAGTCACAGGGAATTAGAAACACTGGTATGGAATCAATCCTACGGTTTGAAGGTGAGAGATCTCTTGTCTGCTGCCATTTTATTCATGAAGCAAGCACATCATAGATCAGAAGTTCAGCCAAAACAATTCAGGCTGGTTGCAATTCAGCCAAACTGAAACCTGGAATATAATGGCTGATGTGCCAGACTGTTCATCATCAATCTGTGTGCCTTTCCACCACTGGCTTTGCTTTTTTCCCATGATCTCCAAGCTTCAGATACCTCTGCCAGAAGAGACATGTGTGCTGAATGGTTTGCATAAGGCCTCTGCTTTTATCATATTTATTTGAGGCTAAATGACATCACAGAGGGAAGAAAATATGCCTGTAAAATTTTCCTCTACAAAAGTCTAGCTGAAAAATAAATCTCAAATATTGCATTCCCCAAAGAACTACCGTTTCCCCTCTGCTGCTTCTTTCATTGTGATTAAATGCCATTCTCTCTGGAGCTGAAATACATGAGATCAGCCCACCCAGAAGGAAGTTGAAAGGAAGGGAATAGCTTTTGACTGCTAAAAGCCAAGCACCCAGCCAGTATTGCAACATGGTCAGTGAGACAACGTCCCAAAACAAGCTTCTGTGACTCTCCCAAAGGACAGAAAACATTTCTTTTTTTATGTGAGGAGAAGAGGGCCTGGCCTTTTCTCCTAGGAAGAAGATGGTATGGGCCTTAGGCCTAATCTACTTTGCCAATTTACCAGCCTGGGGGAGGTAGCAGGAGGAGATGATGGCAAAGCAATCATGAGTGGCTTGCCATTGTTCCCAAAGGTTGGGTCCTTCTTTCACTCATAATTTCCCATGACTGCATATGATATTCACCCTGGCAATTTCTATATGCATGTAAGGTTTTTTTGGGAAGAGAGAGGAGCAGAGCCAGATATGAGAAGCCCACTAAGGGTCATTATTACTTTGCAAGGCAAGAAGTGCGCAACTGCTTAAGAATGGGTAAAAGATATATTAGAATGTGATGGTTGCAAATTCTAATCCTTGATTAAAGTAATCTAATGGCTGCTGACTTTAAGTATTCATAATTTTAACCTTAACTAGAAATTAGATGAGTTACTGTAATTTCAAGAGAATGTAGAGATGATACAAGTTGTAGGCTCAATTCTAAATTTAAAAGCTTTCAAAAAGATAAAAAAGGTGTCCTCTTTTACAGTATTATTGTTGCTTTACAGTGTTGCTGAACCACTGCTTGTTAGGCTGCAAGGAACTGCCAGTACAAAGATAGCAGGCAGCTGTGGTTTGTTCTTTTGTCCTGGAAGAAAAAAAGAAAAACAATGGTGCAGAGAAGAGTGGTTAGGATTTGAAAGTTATGGTTGTTTGTGGCTGTACCAGACTAAGATTTTAAGTAGGCATTGAGCTGTTCTCATTCTCTGTAAATACCTGTCTGAGATGCAAATAGAATAATCCTCCATGCACATCAGATTTTATATAACTTGAAATGATTACATATTGCTGCTGGCTAAAATACAGGTGATCCTTGGGTGATGACCATTTGTTCAGTGACTGTTCAAAGTTACAACAGTGTTGAACAAGAGGGAGTTACAATTCTAGCCGTTGTCACATGATCATAAGTTCTGATGTTCACTGCACGTTTCCCAGAAGCAAAATCAACAGGGAAGCCAGCAGGAAGTGGAAGTTGTATTCATGTGAGATATCACTTAATGACCTGCATGGTCCTTGTTTAATGACAAAAAACAGGACTGCGGGAATTGCCATTGCTTCACACTTTACTTTATTTACCATGTTATTTAGCGATAGTTTTCCTAATTCTAATTGCCATTGTAACCCAAGCACTATCTGTACAGGTAAGTATAGCTTAACCCTGTGGTATTTATGGGCTGAGGTAAGGTCATGGTTTCAGCCAAATAAAGTGGTAGCAGGTAATTGTCGTATCATGATTTGATGCAAGTGAAGAAAGGCCCAACATTTCTAATGCAAATAAATCCAGAACACAAATGGCAAACTGAAATGTGTTAATATAGCTGCAATAAAGTTTTCCTTTAATTTCCTTCCTTTCTTCTATGCATGTTCTAATTATTTGTATCAGATTTTACAATATTCCTTTTTAAAGTTACTATAGCAAATATAAGACTTACGTTCTATGCGAAAAAAATGAATAAATTTATGTTTCTACAATATGAGAAACCTCACTAAAGTGGATGAAATATTAGTTGTTAAGTTTTTATTCATTTATTATGTTAACTTCTTTTTATTCTTTAAATAAAATAAAAAATAAAAAAACATTTTTTTCTGAAACATTTGTTCTTTTGTCTTTTTCCTGCTAAATCCTTATTCAACAATGTATAGATCTATTTGTGCTAAGAAAGAAAAATCAGCCCTCTAAATGGAAGATTTTTTTTTCAGTGTTGCCAGAAGGTCAGAACTATCAATTAAGAGATATATTTACAAAGAACAAATCTTGCCAACTTTGCAATATATTTTGCAATGTCTAATTTGTTCACTGTAATAAGGCCATGCCCATGTATTGATTAATCAATCACTGCTGTTGTCTTGATGATTATATCAGAAGAATTCTCAGTTTTATGACTGATCATATGCAGAACAATGGTATATATCACAGGAATGTTTATCATGAAATCTAATAAATGTTGAGCTGCAGCTAGAGAAGATTTTATTGGTGTAGATCAATATCATTAAACATACTATACAAAACTATTGTGAATTATCATTGTTTTGCTTTATGGTTTCCCATCCTGATTTCCTCAAACTCTTACAGCTTCCACACAACTGTAACATGCAATCTAGCAGCATCTTGGCAATAGATATGAGTTGCTGTTTTGTTTGGAGGAACAAAATGATATGTGATATCATGGAAATTATTTTCTTCTTGAGTAAAACCTTCAGAAGCCCAGGAAGTAGTCATGGAAGTTTACAGGAAGTAGTAATGGGAGTTTTCCTCATGTAGTAAGTAACAATAGTGACCAGAAGACCAAGAGTCAATTAAGGTATGTTATGTATTTGTATCCCACCTATATTAGTGTGATTTCCACAGGAAATTTGTTACAGACATTTGGCGCTACCACTCTTAGTTTTGGCTCCCTTTACCTCCCAGGCAAATTTCTCCTAAAATGACCGAGTAGGTTGGGTTATAGTAGGAGATCCTGCAAGTATGCAGGTACTAAACTGTGAAAGGTTTAGGATTAAAATCAGAATTTTAAGTGCACTTAACCAACAGGTGCAGATTCCCAATTCCACATGTGCTGGTGTTATGTATTCTTAACAGCATTTTGTGAACCTCAGCGTATGGCCAGCCACATGACCATGAAAATATCTTTGAACAATGCTGGCTCTTCAGCTCTGAAACAGAGATGAGCACTGCCTCCTAGAGTCAGACATGACTGAAAGGGGAAATCTTTACCTTTATTTAACCGATTCTTAATATCAGGTGCAAGTGCTTTCTGCACCAATTGTAGTTTCTAAGTAATCTTTAAAGAGAAGCTCCATGTAAATTCTATTGCAATGGTCTAAACTGTTGGTTATGATGAAATGAGTATTATGGCTATTATTTTTTGTTTCAGGTAAGACCATAAACAGTACAGCAGCTGATGCTAAGCAAAAGTTCCTCTAGCCATAGCTTCTACCTGCTGCTTAAGCAGAAGCTGTGATTGTGTACCTGTTCCTTCCAAGACAGTACTTGTCTTTCCTGAGAAAATGTAGGGGTTAACAGAGAGCCTTCATGAACAAACAGCAACTGAGTCTTTCTTAGGTTCAACTTCAGTCTGTTCGCTTATATTCTCCAAGCACCTGTCTAAAAGATCAAAGTTGTCCCTTTCTACAGCCTGGGATGACAATGTATAATTGGGAAACATCAGTATATCAATGATCCCACACTCCAAAATGTTGATCTCTCCTAGCAATTTCATATAGAAGTTAGAAATAAAAGAAAATTGACTCCTGTAACACTCTAAAAGTCAGTAGCCACAGGACTGAATTTTCAGCCCCCGTATAAACTTAAAATGCCCAGAAGTAGAATTGCTGTTGCCTTTAATAGTGAAGGCAATAGTGCCTTCAACCCTAACTCCCTTCCTTCAGTTATGTTTTATTAGAACTGGATATTTCCTTTTCTTGTCAATTGTCCCAGTTTCACTGGTAAAAGAAACTACCAGCTACATTACTGAAAAATATTTGAATATTTACAAACATATGTATGTTACATTAAGATTTTTATTTTTATTGAGAATAATGTCCTAGATTTGCATCAGTTAACAGGTATCTATAAAGATGCTAATTATTTATTGATTTCTCACGGATTTAGGAATGTGAAAATTTTCAGCTCTAGAAAACTGATGTTCAACACATGGGAATATACATTTTCTTTTTCTCTTATAAAAGCTTCTACTATTCTGTGAGGATGCAATTGAGCAATGTGTAGAAGTTTTCTGATGTACAATGCTTTCTACATTACACCCATATACCTCTTAATCATAGGGTTGATTCCTACTAGAATAAAACTGATAGCTTGTAATACTGCAGAAAGATTTAACATTATAATTATCAGATTATCTAGTGATAAGAAGTGCCTATTAATTATTTTATATGCTGCATTAGAATTACACTTTTTTTCTGTCTTCTAAATACACTATACCTGGATTTATTAGTTCATTTCTATTGTTGTTGCTGAACTGTTTGTTGATGTTGTTTGGCATGAACTTCTCTTTACAGCAGAATTCAGTACATTCCAAAACTTCCATAGTATTGAAGTGGCATTCTTCAGTTGCAATTTTATTGTATCAAAGTTAAACTAAATTTCAGCATCTTCATGCTTGGAAATAAAATTTGCTACTAGAAATGTATTAAATGAGATAAAAAAGAGAATCCCTCCCTCATCCCAATAAACATCCATTTGGTCAATTTACAATTAAGCTTCTTTCATTATTTTTCAGGAAATATAATGCAATACCTTTTTGTATTTTTGCACTGCTAGTACCTCCGGCCACAATCACAGAATGAAATATGCATTATATACCTTTAGAACTATGAAATAATGACTTTTAAACATTGTAGACAATGTTTTTTAACAACCTTGCCAAACATTTTATTCCCTTACTATAATCTTAAGAATGTTCTGCTCATATATAAAGTAGAAATAATAATGTAGAATTTATTTGTATATTTTACAATTTAAATTGTCCATACAGGTGTGTTTGGGTATCTATTTATATATTATAAATATTTGATGTATATTTACTACATCAAATATAGAATTTTGTACTTACAACCAATATTAGATTGTTTTGTATGTTTTCCATCTAAAATTTTCTAAATGTAATATAGCTGGAACTTCTATTTTCAGAAAGCAATTTGTAAATTATATCTAAATAGATGTCTGTTTATAATACAGTAATAGTGTGAGACTTGAAGACTATAAGTATTAAAATTGCTGTCCCTTAGATATTTTTAACTGAAGATAATTGCGACACTGCACTATGTAACCATCCAGCAAAGAACAATTCTTATTTTTATATCTAATTCATGAACATGTTGAACAAAATATTTCTATAGCAGTATCATAGAAGTAATATACAAAAGATCTACTTTCCAACGTAGGTGGACTCTAACACTCACCACCTTACACTAGCTTCAAATAATCAGTTCCAAGATAGCTCACATGAAACCATAATCATTGACTCATCCCACAAGTTAGCTATTTCAAACACAGCTCAAACAATAAAAGCAAGAGTGAAGTATGTGCACCCCCCCTCTCTCTCACACACACATTTATCTCAACAACATAAATTCTCATTTTTTTGGAGAAGAATTTTAAAAAATCCTAACAAACACAAACCAAACCTTATAATACATGTTGGTAACTATATAATTTCAATGAAAATATAACTGTATGGAAACCAGAAATCTCTATCTCTCTCCTTCTCATCCTAGACATTACTCAGTAAGTAATCCATCTCATATAAATCAATCTGAGGGAAATGGACAGTTTAGAAATATGATAAATAAAATAAAAATAAATAAATAAATATTTAATAACAACTAATTGAAGATGCATTTAGATAAAACTTCTGTCTGAAAGTGGATAAAAACAGATAGGAAGCTCTAAGGTAAATCAAGGCTTATGGCAAGAGGAGCAGAAACCATTATACTTGTTTATTGATTTTGGAACTGATCAGAATTCCAATAACAATGAAATGTAGATTATGGTATAAGTAAATAAGAGCAAATAATAATTGTTTTAAAAAGCCTTAACCAGAAGCTGATTTATATAATCGTATTCATTGTAATGAGAGATACTAAGGTATAGTTGTTAGAGTGCTGGATTAGGAATAAAGAGACTCAGATCTCCCTTAGGCATGGAACTTGACCATGTGATTTTGGACTATCATTCTCAGTCAGCCCTAGTCTGAAAAATCAAACCAATGTATTTATCAATCCACACCAGCATGTAGGTTATTGTCCATTTCTTTCAATGTAGAGCTTATATTTTGTTGTTGCTGTTCAGTCACTCAGTTGTGTTTGACTGTGACCCCATGGACCATAGCATGCCAGGCCTACCTGTCCTGCACTGCCTCCCAGAGTCTGCCCAAATACATATCCACTTACATTTTACAGTGGTTTAATCTGGGTTCTCAGGCACGCCTAGCCAGACCCAAACACGTAGTGTTCAATCTAACTACTTTATTATGTTCTGCGTACAATATAAGAATCTCCCCAGACTGGCAGCTTTTGCATGGGAATTTCTAGATAAGGCTCTAAGACATTTGAGGAGGGTCAGATCCTTCTTGTGTTTATGCAGTGACTCTAGGCTAACTGCACTCGAGCCTTCCTCTCTGCTGGGATGCTTGCCCCCAAATAGGGTTAATAATAAAGATAATAATACATTGAAAGCAGGGCCATAATATTACAAAGATCTATTAATGAATAGGGATGTTCATTTTTAATAAACAGTGATTTTTTTAAAAAATTTTTTAAATATCACTGGAAATCAAGAACACAACCCTCAGAACTTTCATATTGTTGCCATCAGACTATACATTTTAATGTGATGGGTATAAATAAGAATCATATTAATTTATTTCATGTAATTAATTGATCTAATCTAACTAGACATCATCTTGAACCTACCCATTTCATAGTTTATGTGAGAGATTATTCAAATTATCGATAAGTCCTGAATTAGAGTTGACAATTCATTTTTTTCAGAGCAGTCAACTGCTGTCTGGACCTAAACATATCCATCCATATATGCCTATGGTTCTAATTAAATCAGAATCTATCTATCTACAATATTTTGGCAGCATATAAATCTAATAAAAATATCTGTCTGTCTGTCTGTTGATCTAATTTATTTGACAGAGCTCATTTTGGTTCATATAGAATAGAATCATTACTGTTATATATAGGTTTTATAAAAGTCTCCCTTACTTTAGATAAAAATAATGCTAAGTAAATCTTTCAGAATCTAGTATTCTCCAGTTTAACTCAACCCCAAAATGTTCCAGTTACAGGTCATTCTTGAAATTATGGTCCCAATATAAATGAAAAGCAATAGTGGTATATGGCACTAGATTACAACTCTATATTTTTTTAAAAAAATCTCCTGTTTTAATGTCAAATCTGTTCTTATATAATTTAAATAACATTACATTCATTATTCTAATTTTTTAAAGGATTCAAGGCAATTCATGTCTCTTTCAGTAAAGAATGTTTCATACATAAAATGATTATTATTATTGTAAAAAATGTTTTTTCCTAATATTTCAACATGTTAAAAATGTTCATGAATAGGTTCATTAATTAAGTTGTATTGATGATGAAAAAAATGTTGTTGTAACCACTAACCATTTATTTAGATTACTTTGCTCCCAAATCCAAATATCATTGACATAAAAGCTACTGTTTTATTAATGAGTTAGCTTGTTAAGAACCCTTGGGAAATCAGCTATTGATTCCTATGGCTGATCTGCAAAATTACCATGTATTGTATGTGATAGTACACTTCCATTTATAATTTCCATGTATGCATTAAAGATAGGTTTTTGTTGACAGGAACCATTATCGTTTAAATGTTGAACCATCAAGATGCCTTGAAATCTTATGGATATGTTGAACTTCAAAATTTGTCTTCTTTGTAAATGAAATAATACAAATATAAATTAAATATTTGTCTGACAGCCTTTAGGAAATGTCTCAGCTATATAATAGCAGAGAAATAGAATATACATAATCTTTTCCCTATCCTGAATGAAATACAAAGAATTTTTTAAAGAAGGCTTGTGTGAAAGTACGCAAAAAGTTTATAAAAGTCCCCCAACACATTCCATGTGGCCAGTGTACTAAACAGCAGGCAGAAACATAGCAGTTTATAGTCCAGAGGTCTAATCATCATGGTTTAGATTCAAGGACAATGTTTAAGGATATCAAAGTTTCACAGAGTCTGAGTAGATCAGCCAGTTGTTCCATCAAGGGAAACCAAACAAGCAGTGGCTGTTAAGTAGAGTCCATGCCCAAGTCAATCAAGACAAGAATGTCTTTGACTTGCAGAACATTGATTGCTTTCTGTAGCATACAATCATGCTCTGTGACCAGCTAGGTTCTCCAGCTCTTGTTTCTCACTGTGACTACAGGAGCAGCTGCTTCTGATTATTGCCAACTAGAACAGCTTCAGGTGCTTGAGTTCCTAGAAAGTCCATTGGTGAAGTCTATTAGATATTCTCACAGCAGGCAGCTCAACCTCAGAATCAAAAGCTGTTGGTGAAACTCTTCTAATGCAAGGGTATTTCCAGCACTTAAAGTTATCAGTACTCTTGGATACTATTGGATATGAATTTAAAATTTGATTTGAAAACTCATGTGCAATTAATAATTTTATATTTTTAAATCCTAATTCTTATTTTTAAAATGGCAGGTAAATTAATGTTTTAGAGTATGGGCTGAGAGTGGATTTGCTATTCTTAATTAGATCATTATTAATTATAATTTTAATAAATCTGAAATATTACAAAGGCAGATGTTAATATTACAAATATTATCTAACAGCTACATAGTAATATAAATAAATCAATTATATTCTTTCTTCTCCTTCTGTCTTTGCACTCTGGAGTGTTAGCTGTTAGTGTTTCACTTTCTGCACTGAAAGTGTTAGAGAAACTTATCACAGGAGTTAAACCAATAGTCAAATACTCTCAGTGGTTAAAAGGAAATTTACAGGAAATTTGAAGAATAGACAGGAAATTTGGAAAGGAGAAGTGGAGAATTCTATATTACAAAATAAATTATCCCAACTATTAAGGAACAAACACATCTTTTGATATATCTAAGTTAATTCAACAGCAAATATTTATTTCAGGTTTCAACATTATTTTTCATTTTCCCTGTCTATCTCCTTCAGTATTCTTATAGATATTGCAATATTTCATGTCTTTTGGAAGAAACTGGAATTCTTTATAAGTTTACTGAAATCTTTGTCTTTCTTGGCTTTGTCTTCTTTAGTTTCCTTGATAATTTCCACCATTTGGTCTGACATCCAGTATGCTTTTTTCAGGTTTTTGGTCCTTGGCAGACACTTTTCACAATCATTCTTGATCATTTAATTTCTCTGGTATCCATGTGGTTCAGAACTTCAAAGTTGTTTCTGATATTTCTTCTCCTTGAAAATACTGAGTATTTGATCAGACCATGGAAAGATTTGTCAGCAAGGTGATACCTCTGCATTTTAAAATGCTGTCTTTTAATTTAATGGCCACAGTCACCATCTCTAGTGATCTTGGAGCCCAAGAAAATAAAATCTGTCACTACTTCCATTTCTTCTTCTTCTGTTTCCCAGGAAGTGATGGGACTGGATGTCATACCAAAACAATAAGACACAGGGACAGTTTTTTTCCCCCATGCCATCATTCAGATGAATACTTAACTCATGCTATATGTCAGGACTCAGTGATTACTATAGTACAAGGAATTCTAAATTAATCCAGAAGTTCTATCTAATGTATATATGTACTACTAGATTGTGATTTTAATTCTACACTTTTGTATATTTCCTTTTCTACTGGTGGCTCATTTTGGATGCACATTTTACTGTTGAATATATAATGTCATTTATTTGTTTATGTTATTATTTTATTTACTGTTGTCTTGCAAGTACACTGAGAGCTGCTGTACCAGACTCAAATTCCTTGCGTGCCTAATCAACCTTGGCCAATAAAGTATCTGAACTGATGTTTGCTCATCCCTCCAAGAAACACTTCCTCCCCCCAGCCACAACGAAGATGCACTGCAGCATTTAAGGAGGGAGGGGTGGAATTAGGATACTTTTTTTTAATTCTGTAAGCTCAGACTATATTCATTTAAAACTTGGTTATTAACTTTGAGCTGCCTACTAAGTAATCCCCACATGATACAGGCTTTAATTTAGTGACTGCACTAAACTGCACATCTCAGCTTTGAACAGAATTGCCCACAAACAGGTCATGAATTTTACTTTCAAAGTGATGGTTTAAAAGTTTTTTAATCCCTGCCATACCTTAAAGGTGTTCACAAATAGTCACCATAGATCCACTTAGTGTCTCTATCACCAATTATTAACAACTCAATCCTTGATTATAATTTTTTTAATTCTATATT
>JANHZU010007045.1:63488-76337 GCA_032468055.1 Acrochordus granulatus
ATCCTATTTGAGTACTGTTTAGTTCTAATGGAGAAAATTCTAATACATTAGTCCAAAATAAGTCATGGAAGTATGATTATAAACTTAATATGGCTGATATATTAATGAAACAATGCTATATTTTGATTGCAAAGTGAATAAAAAAATCAGGCTGAGATTCTATATACTAATTGCAAAGAAATATCTCCAGGAATAGAGCCATGGATATTCAGCCACATAAACTGTGTGAAATCAGTGAAATTTGAAATTATTAAATCTATACATAAAGACCCATTTGACATTTGGAAACTAAGGTAGTACTCAAATATTCATCTGCTTGATGTTATTTTAACATTGAGCTGATTTTAGATCATGATGTAGGTAACAATGTAATTTTACCTTTGTCTGTCCAGAAATAAACTCCAAAGCATTCAATGAGATTCATTCCTAGTCATGAATATAACATTGCAAGCAGATGGCAGCAACTAGCCAATATTGGCTGATCTCAAAAAGTTAACCAAGGTCAAATGTACTTGGAAGACCACTAAGAAATTCCAAAGCTGTAGATTAAATGGTAATTTTAAAACAGATTCTGAGAAAAGGCAATGGCAGACCACATCTGTATTTTTGCCAAAATAGTTTGAACCTATTGATATAGTCATCAGGAGTTACATTCAGCTCAAGAAAAATTTTAAATATTATATTGGTTATGATCACAGATATGAATGACAGCCAAGCTGAGCAGCAAACAAAACTTGTTCAGGAAGGAAGAAATTTACAATACCTTATCTAAATTAAAAAAAAAATTCCAACATATTCTGCCAACAATTTTCCAATTCAACACACAAACATTTTAGAGCTATGGAATATCAGTTTTCTGAAATCCACTAATTACAGCCCTAGACATTGCTCATAACATTGTATTAACTTAATTTATGTTACATTGGAAAAAATCCATTGTTTCACAAAAGCAAAATTTAGTGTTTCTGCATATTTTGTTCTTGATTTAATTTGTAGTCAAACTCAAGTGTATTATTCAAAGCTGAAGAAAAGATATTTCTACCAGTTTTCAGACATTAAAAAAATTAAAATAAACCAAAATATCTTGTTGTACACTCAACTTTACAAAATGGTTGCACTTCATTATCAATTTATTCTGAAAGCGAAGTGATCTATTCCCCAGATTTTGATATTTACAGGCTTCAATCAGGCTTAAACACCAAGGAGTTAACAAAATGCAAACATATACTGTAAACAAGTTCAATCAGACTTGCATTCTTTACTTTTTTGTTTTCAGAATAAAGAAAATAATTGTCCTTGTATAATATTACAAAAAGTTAGCAATGATAATCTTTCAGAGCATCTTAACACATACAGAGAGAGTCATACAGATACAAATTTGCATAGCCATCCATATCACGAGAAGCAACTCTGGGCAACACAACAATTGAGTGAAACAGCAAATATAAAACATTAATGCACACATATACACACAGTTTAAGTTTCATCAGGACTATTAAAAATCATATACAGAGGTTGGGGGTAGATGTAATATCAGTGAAGAGTAGATATGTATGGATTGGTAGAAATCTGGTGTATCCTTTTCAAAAGACCAATGTCTATTTATACAGTATATGGCAGATGTTTGAATACCAATGAAAAGTCCAGATTTAAATCTAAATATTCTGGTTTGTTTGGTGTGAGTTGGGAAATTTATTGCTATTATTTTTGAAATCTTTAAAATGGAAATTTTTATTTCAGCTACTATGTGTAGTGCATATTTTCTCCACTGACCATGTGACCATGTGATGTTTTATGAGCATAGATCAGTCCAGGAAGTGTTGTCAAGGAAAAGAAGCCTCCAAGAAAAGGTTCTCACTGGTACTGTTTTTCCACTTGGAATGCAATGAAAATAAAAATATACAAACATGCTGCCAGCAAGTTCTGTGACGAAGTTATTTTATGTTGCTAGTACCAAAAAAAAAAAAGATGAAGCAGAGCAAGAACAAGGCCTTGTGAGTAAATCTGTGTTTGTACATATATGTGTTATGTTTTGCAAAAGTGTTTTACTGGCATTGCATATGCTGATATTATCCAAGAAGACACAAGAACAAACTAAAGTTAATTCCAGATCAGAATAGTCCCTTCTTGTAGAAAAATACTTGCTTCATGATGAGGGGGCTTATAGAATTCTGTGCAAATATATGTAGTTATAAATAGAAATTCATTCTAATTTATTAGAAATTCATTGTAATATAATACTGCCAATGACAATTAATATAGAGAATAAAAGAAATGCATTATACATTTCTACAGATGTTCCTACTGTAAGAAACTATAAACAATTATGTACACCTGAAACAGAGTTCCTTGAGCTGAATTTTTGGACTTCTGCCAATATGAATCTGAATATTGGCAGATATTCAGTTTAAAATAACCCAGTTTTTCCAATCAGAATGTGATTATATTAAAGACATTGTAATGCCCTGTCACAAAATATTAGATCACCCAAGAAATCGTAGAATATACTATATATGTTGGGAGACATCTTATAGGTTATCTAAGCCAATCCCCAGGGTTGTTCCCAGCAACGGCAACAAATGGCAATTCAGTTCCTATGAAAATCTCATCTCATGGGAAATGCATCATTGTTTAAAATATCATAACTTCAGTCATACCCTTATTATCTTAATAAATCAGATGAATGGAAAATGCATGATTAGTTTGTAACTATGAATAATACTTTCCAGTGTTGAAATTATGCTCTCCCTTCCAAATTACACTTCATTAAAACCTTCACTGTCAACAAATATGGATGTTCCATCACTGATCTTTTTACTGAGACTATCCTCTATTCCATATAATAGACTCTGAATTCATGGATGTACTTTATTCATTTTAGTTTCAAGTAGTTTTGGGGTGTTTGTATCCTGCATATTTAACATAACTGTTTTAAAATGAATCATGGATAATTAAATTCTGATCCATTATGGAAAAATTGGTAGTTGAACTTTAGGAGAAATAGATAATAATTGGGAAGGAACAACGACAGCACGTGGAGCCCCAGCACTTCTCTGTCAGAAAATGCTGTGAGGTACACAGCTTACTGCTAAGTATCCCATCATCTGCAAATGAAATATTACTGTCCCTACTTCATTATAGCTCCTGGAAAGATATTGGGTGCCATGGCTGTTTATGAAATTTGTCAGTACTTTCTTAAAGTCTCATTCCAGAAGAAATTCTAAGACAATTATAAACGTTTTGAATAGAGCTGTGCACAGTGATATTGAGCAAGGGACATTGTATGTCAAAGCAGACAAGATATTGGAGAAATAATTAAACAGAAAAGGGTAGGATTTTCATTGTGATGTTCCATCCATCATCTTGTCTGTCTGACCCTGCCTCTTGTGGACGCTGCTGGCTGTGCAGCACATGTGATCCCAAGAACAGATGCAGTCTGTTCTATATCCATTTTAAAGTTATTATTATCGCATCATCTTCCAATATCAGCAAGCATTTCTAATACTCTAAGTTTTGTGCACAAAGGATAAAAATCTGTACCTACGTTGTTTTTTGTTTTTATGTCTTTTCAAAAGTCTGGAGTTCTTTTTCTAAACTTCCTTTTGTGCTGTTAATATAATTAAATACGGACTGAAATTAGCCCTTTTTGAAAAGTGTACTGCAAATGCTTCTACTGTTTTAGCTAGAGGTTACCTCTTCAGAGTTACTTTCAGGTTTCCAGTGCTTCCCAATCTAAGTATTGATTGGTTGGTTGGTTGGTTGCTCTTCCATCTTTTGTAAATCTGGTTGTTAACAGACCAAGAATCTTCTGCTTCCTCTTGAGAAGTAGTTATTAAATAAGATATTAGATATTCATTATTTACACAATATCTTATTTAACAAAATAGAATTATATATATACACATGTAATCAGTCATATTTATTTATTTACTAGGGGCTATATGGCTCTTTCAGTCCAAAAGGAACTGAAAGTAAATTTACTGGTCAAATCCCTCCCTCTTCTTTTTCCTCAGAATCTGTTGCCAAATCCAACCAAATAAAAGTTCTTCCTTCAGACAAAACTTTAGGAAAATTAAGAAACCATGGGCAAAGGAGACTAGAACAACTCACATTTTATTTTAAAGCAAGCTAAATAACATATTTTTATTAATAATTCATAACATATATGTTTAATAATAATAATTTCTCTACAATTTGTGGTGAGGTCTTCTCCTCTATGTGGTGCTACTGGAAATTGTTTGTCTTCAACAAGGCAAGTTGAATGCAGACCAACTGACATCAATGACAAGTCCATAGTTCAGTGGGTCATCATGGTTCAACAATAGTGAACCAGCATAGAGGACTAGGGGACGCAGCCACCACATGAGAAAAAAGAAGAAGAAAAGGAAGAAGGAGAAGAGGGGGGAGGGGAGGAGATTTTACAATTTGCTTTTCCCTTAGCAGGCAACTAATTTAATATAGTTACCTTATGGCAGAATAAAATTAGAGTGAAGAAAGAAATTCCAAATACAAGCAAGCTATTCTCGGGCAATAAGCAGTTACCTCAAAAAAATGCTCACAAATTAGTTCTATAAGATGTATAAAATAATTACTTTTCTACAGGCCAATTAAACAAGAACGCAATTGTATTTTTTTTCTGACACTCATTTTTCAGTATTTCAAAACTGTGAACACATTGTTTCATACACTCATAACAACACTTTCCTTTTCTTAAAATTCTCCAGTGTTTTTTGTAGCTTAATAATGTATTTCCTAACTGAACTACAAAAATTTCAATTAGCATTTCAGGTAAAGCTCTGTCACAATATACTGTATGCTATTTTTTTGAGTAGTAGATGAACTGTGATCTAAAATACAATCAGCTACAACAACCATACAAACATATTAAAACCCTTAAAGTTTTTGCTTCTTTGTGATTTTCTATTGCTGTTCAAAAAATCTAAAATATATTCATAACAGGAAAGAATTAAAAAAAACAAAAATTTTGTTTGTTTGATCTAATTTGATCTCTTTATATTCTATGGTACCATTGCAGAGTGGAAAAAAAAGACAGAAATGGTTATGTACCTGTATTGCATATTTTCAATAACAGACATTATTTATTATTCCATCACAGTACCAAACAAAACAAATAATTTTGGCAATTCTACCTTCTACTATCTTCCTTCTTCTAAAAATGGTGCACATCTGGAAATTCCATCTAAAGCCTGATTTTGTGGAGAAGAAAATACAAAGTATTAATCCCTTTATTCTTAAAATAACATTTTAAAATGTATCTTTAATGGTATCATGGGAAATCTTAACATTATTTAGCTCAACATTTTTTTAATTTCTTTCTTATTTGTACATAAAAATTGGATAAAATTGAGAGCTGCAATTTTGGAGATAAAGTGAACTTTTATAGTCTAAGTCTCATTATAATAAATAATGAGGACAAATATTCTTTTTTTAAAAAAAATAAGATATATAAATTAAAAACGTGTTTGGGGTTATTTCAGTAAAATAAGAAAAACAAAGAAGCTAATGCCTTTCCCAAATATTTTCTTTATTTTTGGGGGGGAAAATCAAAATAAATGGTTCCTATCCATTATATTGAAGCAGAATGGTTGAGGAAAAAGTAATAATTCAATATACCATTAGGTCATAAAAACACCTACTTTAATTGATGGTATGTTTACCTTCTCTGTATAATATGAATGAGTAATATTTTATTTTGATTAGTTTATTATTGAATAAATTTTTACACTTATATCTACATTTCAGCTGATATAAGAACATATATGGGAAATGGTTGTGTCTAGATAAGGAGAAGTAGATAGAAATTTATAGTTCACATCAAAAAATATCTTCAACTTAGAATATATCAGATAAAAATTATATAATTTGACATGTTTTCTGAAATGTGTATATTTGGACTGGTACATATTATACTATGAATGTTTGCTGATGAAGATTTTAAATTGGTCTGATAAGAAAGACCTCTCCTCTGAGCAGGTCAGAGTCCACAGAGTCCTGCTCCTCTGAGCAGGTCCATTGCCTCATTTGATCTGCTCATTGTTCTTTTCACTGCTAAATTTTCCAGACAAGATATTATCATTTCATGAATCCATTCATTATGCTAAGATTTTTAAAAAAAGCTTAGAAGCCTGAAGATCTAGCAAGAAAAAGTAATGAATCTGTGTCACACTTGAAAGAAACAGCACACATTTGGAGTAGTGGAATTATGTTCATGTTGTTTAATTTGTCTCTAGACAACATTTATAATTCTAGATTAAATCCTAAAAAAGACATGCAGTGTTTGGGTAGTAATTTTATTATTCTTACTATTGTAATTATAGTAAGCTGAATTAGAAACTCACAAGGGTAAATTGAAATATCCATGTCATAAATTAACCATATATCTGTTCTAAATTGAGTAAAACACATGTGGTACTTGATCATACTATGCATGGTAGATAGTTTTAAAGAAGAATATTAAAAACAAATTTCTTGTTTGGTTACTGCAAGAAAAATCATATATGGGAGACAATGGGAATCAGTGTATATATTTTTACAATTATGCTGTAAAATGCTCTAGAAGAATTTATGCCATTTTAGAGATGTGTCTTTACAATAATTGTAAATATAGAATATGCAATGAAGTTCTTACATAAAGAAGACACCTGAGTTATAAGAATCTAGACTGTAGTGGGTTATTAATTGAATGAATAAATAAGAAATGAAACAGACTCTTCTACTTTTGAAATTGAAGGAACAATTAATAAGTGGACTTCTGATGTTTTATAATTTAGCCTCCCATGTTAGACTAGTGACCTATCTTTTCTCCAAATTTGGAGCAGCAGAACGAGTTGGAAATCATGCCAATACTTTCATAAGGATCATCACTCTGAGAATAATCTCTAAGGATGGAAGGAACACTTACAAGGATTTGGCTAAGGGATGCTTTCAAAATAATCCAAATGCCTTGGCAATTTACAGCCAAATTGAGAAACTAATCTTCCCTTATGGGTGAGACATAGAAATGTTATTTTCTAAAAATTAACTTCTTTCTATCTCTGCTATTCAGCTGCATGCCAAGGTTACATTTCTTTTTGGCAATCTGAATCCATAAATCTACAACAAATATTTTTATGGAATGCTGGATAATTAATAAAAATTAATAGCTTGATGTAAGAAGTGTAGATATTTGCTTTAACCCTCTCTATGGAAATCTTAGAAGCTCAACAGGTTTTCCCCACATATTGATCAAAGACAAATTATATTGCAAAAATTCCCTTTCAGTGATGGAATCGTGTTCTTAGCATGGTATCAGCATATTAAAGTGGCCTGTGATCTTAAGATATATGAGCTGATGTTTTATTCCCAGAGGGGAAAAAAGTCTCATATTCACATGATTCTGGACAATAATATTAATTTCTGTGATCATAATTATGATAACACATAATTAAATCATTATCTTTGTGTATAAAGTCACCAGTTGTTTGAAAGTATATTTATTACATTCTATATTATGTTTTTCACAATGTCTGTAGAATCAAAAGGTTACCAGAATCCTTTTCAAGTTATACTTGAAAATGTAACTAGAAGATAAAGGCAAAATATGAAACGTAGAGATCATATTTGTTTGATGAGTCAGTGTAGGAAAAAATATGATATTTATTATCGGATTTGCTAATACAGTTTACAAAAGTTGGTATCAGTGCTCATATATAGAAACAAAATAGCTCATAATGATATGTGTTGCTTGCCTCTGTATACTGCTTCATTCGTGATATATAGCTAATTTACTCAATATATAAATTGCTACCATCATTTTAAACAACTAAAACAAAACTTTTCTTGTGTGTGTTTTTGAGTTAGTATTGAATCATTACGATTGCTTAGACAAGTCCCTGCAGTTTCTTGGCAAGATTTCAGAAATGGTTTGTCATTGCCTTTTTTTAGGGCTGAGAGAGAATGACTGACTCCATGTCAAACATCTGGCTTTGTGGCTAAAGCAGGACTAACACTCACAGTCTGATGTTTAGCCTGATGTCTTATACCTCGCTGAGTTTCAAAACTACAGAAAAAAACAACAAAGAACAAACTTCAGTTTCAGTTCACTTCCTTGTCCATCTTCATACAACTTTAATTTTTGTTTTCTGCCATTAGTCTCTATAGTTTATTATCTGCGATTATCAATTTACTTTTCTCTCCCACATTCCTTTTCAATTGAAACTAGGATTTCAATTCCTAGTTTATAGATACATTCAACCTATCAGCACATTTTCATGTGTTTAATCTTACTGCTAATTTTCATTTACCCAAAGCGAAGGATATTTTGCTATCTGATGCAAAGAACAAAGACTTGCTGCAGTGGCAATTCTATTTCACAACAACACTCCTGGTTTTAACCTTATCTAAGTATGGAGTGCTAACTAAAGAGGTACAGAGTAAGCCATGAGACTGAATCTTTTCCTTCATTTCCTTACTATTGCTCCATAGCCATCAACATCTGTTCTGTATATCTGAAAACAGCAGTTTACTATGGCACCATGACTGATTCTAGCAACCATTACAATAATAGTGAGTAATTTACTTTTCAACAATCAATCAATAGCAATCAACTTTTCAGATTAGGAAAATTACTCAGTGTAGTCAGAGGGCAGAAAAAAACTTTCCTCAATAATATTTCAGACAAACTCCATTTCTTTAAATTAGTTCACTTTAGAATATGGGTAATGGAGTCTATCCTTTCTGCTGGGATGATCCTTTTCTATATTGGTTTAAGCCCTCTATACAACTACATGCTAAACTGAAATTCTGATTGGATATCAAGGATGCCAACATAGAAGCCACGCAAGGAGGAAGAGGTAGAATACATTTTTATTATGTAAAATGCTTTCATTCACAATGCCTTGAGAAGATGGAAGGACTCAGAAGAAGCATGCATTCCACTATGATTTGCTTCATTATTAACATTTATTCTCCAAAGTGATTCTGACTTGCATTATCTAGAGTTAGTGTACATACCTATTACCCTCATCTGCAATATTTCTGCCGCTACATCCTTGAACTTCAGCTTCACTAGATTCAGGAATTAATATCATTTTACAAAGAGGCCTTTTATGTGTTAAAATCTCAAATCTGAAATCTGGAATGAGGGTTTCACATTTCATTACCACAAATAATACTGCATTCTATCCCCAAATATAAAAGTTACACATATTTGAAAACCCAGGAATAATAAGCTGAATAATACATAATATTTCAGTTTGTCTTAAAAAATTCAGTTTGTTTAGCTAAAAAAATATGCAAGTATATACTTTGCATACTTTCATGCTAGATAATGAAATAAATGGATCTGTATTTCAAAACCTGCTCTTGAAAATGGATCTGAGTGGTATCAGATTACTTTTGGAATTACCCAGATAATATTTACCTATTTGCTCAAGTTTTAGATTGGGCTCTCAAATAAGCATGGATTTATCTGGAGGCTTTTTAAACCTTGTTATCTGGACTTTAATTTTTGATGTTATTGTTCAGCTTTCAGCTTCCTCTTGAAGACCTCCTCAAGCAATTTGCAACTTTTTGCCAAAGGAGAGTGGTGAGTCTGCCTGCCCCTTTGAGACCGCATGGTTCTTCTGGCTCTGCCCGTTTCCTTCTGCTCATCCACTCCACGAAGTTCCCTGGATTGGGACTGAATGAAATGAAGAGCAATGGGGATGGCAATAATTCAATTTTACATCTAATGACTTTTTTCCTTCTCCTATAGCAACTTATTTTGAAAAAGGATTTGAGATGAAGGCAAACATTTAACAATAACATCAAAAAATTGAAGTCCAGATGACAAGATTTAAAAAGCTTCCAGATGTATTTTATTCCTAAAATGACTGAAGATTTTTGCAACTTCAAGTATGGATAGTTCTCATACCTCTACTTTTCACCCTTTTCATTTTGATCACAAGATTATGTAAATAAGCACTAGAATTCAGTATTAAGAATTGTGGAAAATGTGACCAGGTCTAAGGAACAAATTATTTTTTCAAGGGGTATTAAAATAACAAAAAAGTAAAAGCATTTTATGAAAATGTTGGATGGAAATGTTTATGGAAAACTGAATAATTTCAACTAGACTCTACTTTAATCTGTATATGATAAAAGCAGATTTTTAGATACCCATCTGCTGAAGCATAAGGAGTCCTGCTTTTACAATATTAAAAATATACAACGTTACTTAAGATAGAACCCATCACCATTCCCATCTTATCCCATTTTTTGGCTTTTCTTGACTGTTTCATATTGATCAGTTCTGTTTCTTATTCTGGATGTCTGCCAAACACTACACACCAGCTATTATGTGATTAAATATATTGTGTCTGTAATATGAGGAAAATATATTTTCTGCCACCATTACAGCCCAGCATCCAAGTTTTAAGGCTGATTTACATTTCTTAGCCTGGAGCTAAATCACCCTGTGTTACAGCAAATCTTAGGGCAGATCGCCAAAGCAGACTGCAAACCATGTTACTCAGTTTTCCGAGAAGCTTTGAGGGATGGAGAAAAGAAAAAACAGAGGAAGGAAGAGAGGCATTTATGGGTCTAGATTTCAGGGAGAGCAAGATGCTGCTGGGCAAGGACTTAAGCTAGCTGATTCCCCTTTTGGAAGAAAGCACACTGCTATGACCCTGTTAGTCCCACCTTTGATCTAAGGGCATCCAGTATGCCTTAATTGATATTACTGACAATAATTCAGATTTAAATCTCTAGTTTTAAAATTTACTGAGAGAGGATAAAAAGTGAGGTGTCTCTTCCTTATACCAATCAATCACCTAGGATTATTTTAGGAATTAATAAGGTCTGACCTATTTGTCTCTCTTCCTCAGTTCAGGTGGAAAAAGGGAAATACCACTGAACTGATGATTCTCAAGCTTTCACCAAACAGCCCAGGCAAAAAAAAAAAAAAAAGGACTGAAATATAGAAACTTTGTATTTCCCTTTCAGGAGTTTTTTTTCCTAGTTCCTCATTTTTTTGTATGGAATTGGGTTAAGGAACATTTTATTTATTTATTAAATTTTGTAGTTGTGGAATTTATAGCAGCTCAGATAGGACAGCGACTTTACCAACAGAAGAGAATATTTGTAGCTCAGGTTGGAGTCCTTGGTGCTCTTTGAGTTTGGTTGTTTTCCTGCAGATGTTTCATGACCAAAACTAGGTAATATCTAGGTAACAGGTACCTGGGTTAGCAGTGATGAAGTTATCTAGTTCTGGTAGTGAAACATCTGCAGGAAAACAACTAAGTTTAGAGAGCACCAAGGACTCCACAGTGAACTTTGCTTTTCACTTTTATTATTTTGGATCAGCAGACGTGAAGGCATATTTTTCTGATAGTTTTAGTTTAATGTGTTCTACTCTTATGGATTATAGTTTTCACGCTACAAATTATTGTGTTCTTGAGAATTACTCTGGTTTTAGGGTTACACTATTAGTATCGCAATACAGTATACTATTATGCTACTTTTCTTTTCTTGATTGAGATGTTTTTGGCCCAGGTTTATAGTTTTGTATTTTCTGTCTTTCTGTTTGGCTTTTTATTTACTGTGCATTGTGCTAGTTATTGATTGAATAAATATTACTTTATTTGACTTGATTTGCAGGCATAAGGTAATTATGGATCACTTTCAGGTATTTCTGAAAGTTTGAGAACAGCAGCATGAAAGTGATATTATAAACCATTCATAAACTACATTACATTTACCATTCTTCTGATTGGTTTTGTAAATAATTTCCATATTTATGTCCCTATGAGAGTTCACAAGTGAGATACAAGACTAATAGTTGTCCAGCCCAATAATTCATAGCCTCAGTTTTTACATCTTACTTTATACATTTAAAAAACCCTTTCAGCAGATTAAATATGTGGCAAAATGTGGTATATTTATTGTGACCATTTTATTAAAAAGTCTGTTCTGTATTTAAGTATTTTCAGCCAATGAGCAGTCCTAAAATTGAGGAGAAGGACTGGAGAAGGAGACCTTTTCTGTTTTTTAATACTTTCCTAATGGACAATGTTGATTCATTTTAAATATAGAAATCCAATAATTTGGTGTACATGTGTTTCAGCCAACTATTCATTGGCTGAAAATACAAACAAAGCAGTTTGGAATATGTCCAATACAATACTTTTTAAAAAATAACAATATTTATGAGCTTCCAAACATTCCAAAAACTTTAGAATTCACACAGACAAAGCTCATCATTTCCATATATGTGCCACCAACGGACAGCGACTTAGAGATTGTAAATTAATGCCATTGTGAGATAATCCAGTAGTGTGGCACATTTTGATGGTGAGAGCAAGAAGGGTTTATGACAACTTATCAAGTAGCTCTGATGTGTTGTGGCTTTATAATGGATATATAGTGGGGAAAGAAGAATTTGATTTGTAGTAGCAATGTGATTTATTAAGGATTAAGGAATTGAGGTTTATGGGTATATGTTATTTATACACAAAATACACATCTGAGTGTCTTAACCACTTGCACTACTGCACCTCTCACAAGTACTGTATGTACACACAGCATTAAACAAAACTTCATGTTTTCCCTTCTTTTTCCTCCTGTGTGGGTCTATCTCATATTGAGAAAGCCTTGATGCTATTTCCTCATGTATTCTATTATGTGATGACCATGTCTCTTGTATGTTACCTAGAGAGCCTTGGAGTACATTGAAATTTAGACCAAGTAGTTTTACATAGATAAAGAAAGTCAGGGTAAGTATCATTTATTCATTAGATTTCTATCCTAACTTTCTTTCTGAAACCTCCTTAAGGTATTTAGCAATTTCTTGATTTGCCTTTTGATTGACCG
>JANHZU010007046.1:5799-19414 GCA_032468055.1 Acrochordus granulatus
GGATGCAAAGGAGACGCCCCCAGCAGATGCCCCCTGCTCTACCTGTATGGAGTGAGGATGTTCAGGGGCGGAGGCTTATCACAGCGTTGGTACATCTCCATCACAGGATTGGGGATTGAATTGCGCGATACCACCTGCTGATTCTGGATGGTGGAGCTCCTGAAAGCTTTCCGCATGTTGATATCCTGCAGGGAGACTGGAATGCACAAGTCAGACCCACTTAAGGATATGTTTGTGATCCTTTCACACACCCATAGCCACCCGCACCCACACACACGCATTGCTCACTGGAAAACCTGCTGAATAGCTGATGCAAGGTATTTTATCATACTGTATTTATCAAATAATTTTAAATTTGATTTTATTAATAACTGATCTTTAGCTAGCATAGATAGGAAGCACAAAGGAACAAATAAAATAAATAAAAATTGTTACATTACGTTGTATGCTGTCCATAAAATTTAGGAAAAAGTATTTCTGTGGCATTGAGACTAAATAAATCACTAAAAACTGGAGTGAGAAGAGAGGGATCTTCTCACATCTAAAACGGTAAAGGTTTCCCCTACCAGTCATGTTCAACTCTAGGAGGCAGTGCTCATCTCTGATTCACAACCGTGGGAGCTGCTGTTGTCCAAAGATGCTTCCGTGGTCATGTGGCTGGCATGACTATATGGCAAGGCGCACGGAGCACTGTTACCTTTCCCACTGAAGACAGCAGCTATTTATCTACTTGCATTTTTCCATGCTTCCAAACTGCGAGGTTGGCAGGAGCTGGGGCAAGTAATCGGACCTCACTCCATTATGTGGTGGCACCTGGGTCTCAAACCCAGGCTGACAAGCCCAGTGCCTTAACTGCTCGGCCACCATGCCCCTATCCATCAAAGCTAGCTCGATTTTGCACTCCATCGCACAGAAGCATCACTGGCTATGCTGTGACTTACCAAGGCATCTTTGCCAGAAAAGAATACGTAGGCACTGAATGGTATGGGGAGAGGGTGATAGTACTCAAATAGTTGGTGAAATACAAGGAGCTGCAGAGAGAGACAGAGAGAGGCTAGGATGAAGAATAGAAATGTATTATCCGTACCTTCTTCCACAGTGGAGTCCAGCTGAGTGACCTTGATCACCAAAAGATCCACCCGTTCCTGCAAAGAGTTCATCCGCATGTAAAAGCTATTGGCTTCATTGAATAGTTCTCCAAAGATATCTTCAGCGTGTCTGCCTGGAAGAATGTATGAAGAAAAGAAAGCACGTTTGGGGTCTGCAGAGGTGGAGATAGCCTTCAGAAAAGATCTTGGGACAAGCTGAGATTTCCAGCCAGTATCCACGGCCGGTACTGTTCCTAGTCTGGACTACTGGTCTCCCTAGTCAACCAATCGGACAACCCAGGACAGCACCCAAGCGAGAGTTAATGATAAGATAACAGCCCTTTCTAGCATGCATTTCTAAATAAAGCACTGGGTTCAAGAATGCTGATTTTTGGCTTTAAGGTATTTATTTTAATAAATATGAAGCTAGACAGTGGACTGTTCTTTGCAACATACTTCCATTCCTTTTTTAATTAAGGTAATATTAATGAAATAAATTTTAGGTGGGGTAAGATCTCAGCAGACGTCCTTGGGTTCATCTTGTCTCTCTAGAGATGATTCTCCTCGGGATATCAATGTTTCCAAGGCACACAGAATCCCCTCTTTGCATTCTACAGTGGAGAAAGCGACATGAATCAGCCTCCAATGAGGGAAGAAATAACAGCTGACCTGCAAATGCTACTGGTGGCTTTGCAGAAAATTAATCAATGCAAAGCAGACATGATAAATTCAGCAGAGGAAAAGGCTCCGTTCTGAATCACTGTAAGCAACTCCCGTTTGCTCTTAGTTCTTTGACCTGTTTGAGGGACCTAATGGAACAATTTCCTGTCCTTGGGAAAACACAAAACTATTGTGACAACTTACACTGTTGCCTACATTACTTTGCCCAAGAAAGAGGATCAGGGTTACGTGCAGCACTGAATTTAAAGGTGCAAAAAATATTTTTTAACCAAATGGGAGTGTGGAGTTCAAAGGGGCACCGAGACTCTCAAGACCTACTCCCTGATCAGAAGATCCCTAAATCGAAGCAGCCCAACAACTGCCCACTGAAAGAGATCCAGCAAGAGAGAGCCTGTCACCCTTCGTGGTCGTGAGTTCCACTCTCAGATTTCTCCTCTCGTGAGAAAGTTCTTCCTAAGGCTGAACTCGATCACTGTTTCTCGATTAAGGCGGGTGGGCTCCCCAGCCAGGGGAATTCTGGGAGTTGAAATCTACCCATCTGGAAGTTGCTGAGACTGAAAAACACTGAACTGAACCCTGCCTTCTGGTAATTCACGACGGCTCTTCTGAGTATTATGTTCCAGGACCGCAGAGAATAGGACTTGAACAGTTTCTATCTTCCCTCAGTGGTCCTATCTCAAGGCACTTTCTTCATTTCCTCTTCCTCGTTTATTTATACAAAACATTTGTATATTTTTGTAAAATATTCGTGTGTTCCCTCGATGAGCCCTGCTGCCCTTCTCTGAATCGATTCCAACCGGCCACGAAAGCTTCTCCCTGTCAATAAAAGGTGTGAGCTGGAAAAGCGGCTGTCAGAGCCCTGACTTCTTGCTGCTACAAATTAGCAGGGTCTTCCGCCTGCAAACGTGTGGGAAAGGGTCCTTCTCAGGTGCCCTACCCCAAGGCTTCCACTTAAACATGTAACTTTCCTAAACACAGAAATCTGCCTTTCTCTTCTTCGTTAATTTATTCTGATTGCTTTTTAATTAAAAACGGGAACAAGGGAAAAAAAGCAAAACACAAAAATAATAGTGGCGGTGATACATCCATTGTCAAAGGGAAGAAAAAAGAACGCATAAAAAAGCGCTTTGACAAAAAAGTGAAAAAAGCACAAGGTGGAAAGAAAAGAAAACGCACGTTCGAACAATAAACAGCTACAATCGTATGCAGACTTGTCGAAGGCAAATATTACTCAAGTGTGTGTTCCTAATACACTTATATGGCTATTTTTAACAGGCTGGATCCATTATAAATGGGACCCGTATTTCATTAGACTTGTCCATACAAAATCCATGCCTGGAGGCAGTCTGCTCGTACGTGGCAAAGGGCAGTCAATCACTTTGACCCACTGGGTTAAAGGGGCCACAAAGTGAGCTTTCCGATGTTGCAATATCAGTATTTTGGCCACATTAAGGGCATGAAGAATCCATTTACGTTGTCCGATTGTCACATTCCACGTGCTTGGCAGGCAGTTCGAGAGAATATTATCTTCTGCAAATTTTACTTCTGTTGCAATCATATTTGTATAATCCATTACTTTCTACCAACACTTGGTAAGTATAGAAGATTGTAAAATGTGCATTTTAAAGAAGCATCATTGTCAGGCGCAAAGGATCAGGCTCAGACGGTGAAGCTGCTGCCGACTCGTGTCAGAAGCACCTTTCAAGGTTGAGAGGGTTAGCCAGTGACATCACCACTGTCCGGGGGATGCCCGACTGGGGTCTCCTTTCATGTCCCTTCTCCTGTTCCCGCCAAAGCGGCACCGATTTATCTCTTCACATTTGCATGTTTTTGAACTGCTAGGTTGGCACTAGGTGAAGCTCAAGCTAACAGATGTATTGGTCCTTCATGATTGCAAGAATTTGCCCAACTGACCACTGAACACCTGCACCACTAAGATAAGGTTCAGTGTCTCTCAGGAGGGGTTGGGCTTCTTATAGTTGAGAATGCCTAGAGGTTTAAGACAGATTCCCTGCTTCACCCTTAGTTCTGCCCTTTCTCCTCCCACAATTATCCTTATAATTGTATGTCTCCAACAAAATCATGTTCTTGACACTCCTTTTCTATATGCATAAGTCGTAATTTCAGATCCACTGACACCCTTAGTAAAAAAATTAAGACACTCTCCCATTGCCTAGGCAATATAGGAATCTCTGATTTTCTATTTTCCTTCCTCTTCTTTTAAGTTTTATTCTGATGCTTTCAAGCCACTGTTCTAACCAGTCAACATCATTTGGATGCTGGTCTCTGCCTTTGAGGGAATCCTCCAGCCCACCCAACTGAGCCATACCGTAATTAGGCATGGTTCCACTGACATGTGCAAGCTGCCCACTTACTGAGGCTTCCCAACTGTTTAATGATGGCAGCCAAAGTGCTGTTGGTCACACACTCCAACTCACTGGTCACCCCATCAGGAAGGGCCCCCCGGCAAAGATGGCGTGGCTCAATATTCCGCTTCACTAATGGCATCTTGGCAAAGAGTGGACCAAGCCTGCAATAAAGAGAAGAAAGGAAGTTCATTTTCTTGCAAAATGCCATTCCCAAGCTGTTTTCACTAGGCTCTGAACTTCGCAGATGTTTAGTAATAGGATCTTTGGTGCTCTCTGAGCTTGGTTGTTTTCTGGAAGACATTTCATTGTCCAACTAGGTAACATCATCAATTTGATAAGTAAGGGGGAAAATAAAGTACCCAAACTTAACAAGGGAATATGGAGAGATGGACTTAAGCTTGGTTACATTTGTGTACCAAGAGATGTGATGAGTTTGCAGAGAGAATAAACAATATTTTCACTTTATTCTGACAACTCAGAACCCTTCCTTGAGGACAGTCTCCAAGTCTGGGCCCAGCACATTAGCTTAACTTGATTATTTACTTGCTTATTTACTTATTTGTATCCCACCTTTATGATTTTACAAATAATTCATAGCAATGAACATATCCAACACAGCTTTGTCCTATTTTTCCCACACCTACAATCCTGTGAGGTGAATTGGACTGAGGGAGAGTGACTGGCCCAAGGTCACCCAGATGGCTTTCATGACTAAGGCAGGATTAGAATTCATGGTCTCCCACTTCTAGCCTGGTGTCTTAACCACTAGACCAAAGTAGCCTGTTTTCTGGGTTCATATAATACACTGAATCACAAATGCATCAAATGAGTTGAGGACACACAGCTTACTCTCACAGCTCCTAACACCAGATTCAAAACAAGCCAAAGTCTGGAGGTTGGCTCAGTATCGACAGGTTTGTAACTACCCCTCATGAAACTGTGAGATAGACTGTGCTGGGAGTTGGGAACTGACCTAAAATCAATGAATGCATTTGGTAGCATGGCTGGCTGGGGAATTCTGGGAGTTGAAGTCTCCACATCTTAAAATGGCCAGGGTTGAGAAACACTGGTCTAACCTTTTTCACCCTTTTACGTTTCCAGCCTTCTTTTATGGTGCAGAAATAACAGAAACAAACAACAGGGATGTAAGAGCAGGGACTGTACCCGTACAGCATAAAACAATCTCAGAGGAGAAAGTCTTTTCTTCTCCTACTCAAAGCAAATATGCTTCAAGGGGAGCTTTTCTCTCTGTGGGTGTTGCTGATTCAATTCCCAACCTTTTTCTCAGCGTGTTCTGAAGAGGACATTGTCCACCCTTCAAGAAAGGCTGGCTGCTTTGTGTGAGGAGCAGCATATAAATTAGACAGCCAGATGACCCATCAGCCCGGTGACAGATCCTGGCCACGGGCACAAGCTTTGGGATAATCTTAATGACCTCCTAGCAAGGCGATTGAAGCATCAGGGGGGTGCATGATTCCTGGAGGCTCTGAAAGATGCTGGGGACCTTAGTGTCAAGTGAGCATTAATGAGCCGATTGTCCCAAGCCAGGTCAGGTCTCTGTTGTTGTGCTCTGACCTCAATTTAGAAGTGGAGTAAACAACCCATTTCCAGCCGACATCACTTCTCTGCCTTTCTATCCACTCTTCAAAGGGTTGGCAAGATGGATGCAGACACCAAGGTTCACCCACGCACTCTCCAGCAGGCTCTCTGCCTCACTCACCTTTAAATTTGTTGAGGTCTGAATTCAAAAAAGGAACATCAAATGAGAAGCTAAGACGCTATGAGCACAGCACAGCCTTTAGCATTTTCTTTATTTCCAGTCATTCTTCTGAGCGTGACAAAAGACCGCAGAAACACGGCAGAAAAATAAAAAGAGGCAGGTGGCCCCAGATGGCTGCTCCACACCGATATTCATCTGTGTTTTTCTAAAGTGCTCACAATATCTACTTGCTTTTTATTACACCAGTGTGTTTCAAACTCTGCAGTTTTAAAATATGTGGATTTCGATTCCCAAAATGCTCCAGCCAGCAGGGGAATTACTATTCCCTGCTGCTGTATCCTTCCATGGATCGATGTTAGAAGGTCCAGATCAATACCAAATCAGACCAAACAAAATTGAATGAAATGACTCCAGGCAATGAGCAATTTAGCATGCACGAATATTTCACTAGCAATGAATGTGATGTCATTTAGACATCTTTTCATCAACTAATTGTACCCAAGGAAATTTATATTCCATAAATGATTTTCTATTTTATTGAAGCCTGAATGATTACGACTTCTTGGAAAAACGAAAATCAATCGAGAGTTAAGAGGTGGCAGAAGAGCGTCCAGTTGGTGGGAAGCGAGATGGTGAACGAGAGTAGAATGGCAAGTTTTTTCTTGGAATTCAGCGGAAGCGGAGGAAATCACGGAGGGACAATCCTCTGGCGAGAAGACTATGCAGAACATGCACGCCCCGACCCTGGTCATTCTGCCACTGCGGTCGCCCTTCGCCCGTGAGGGTTTCACCCACGTGTAACAGCAGCGCTGGATGCGTGTCCTCTCTCGCCAGCTTCGAGGTGGCAGAAAGATGTTTGCAGGGGGGGGTCTGCCTGAGACTCCCTCGACGCACCCGACCTCCCGCGGGCTTCCCGGTCACGACCCTCCACGTTGCCCTGAGAGGGAGGCTGCCGGCGCGCCGCAGGGGAAGCGCTCTGGACCTCTTCTCAAAGCTCTCCTCCTCGACCGGAGTTTCGCAGAGGGACGGCCGGGCGAGCGGACGGCCTGCCGGAAGGGAGCGGCTGGAAAGACCGAGACGGCGGCCCCGCCGGGGAAAGGCACGCAAATGCCCTTCTCTGCCCTCGCGGGAGGGAGGAGCTTGCCCGCTCCGGTCCAGAAGGAAGAAATCGATTTCGCGCCAGCGACGAACGAGGTGAAAACGCGGAGCTTCGTCGCGTCCCGAAGGAGCTCGGAGGAGAGAGGTCTGGCCGAGGGAAACAATGGCAGCACGGAAAGTGCCTTTCCTGCTTGCAGAGTTGTTCAGTCAGCAGCTGGGACGGAAGGCGGCTCTCCTCCGGGAGTCGACGACGTGGCTGGACGCAGAGCTGCCCAGCCGTGGCTCTGGGGCAGGCTGGTCCCTCGCAGCCTTGCCCAGGAAGCTGACGCGGGCAGCCGGGCAGCAGGCGCTGCGCGGTCCCGCCAGTCGCGGAGCATCGAAAGGAGGGCCAAACTCCGCTTCCCAGCTGGCGCGTGCGAAGCTTCCATCCTGGGGTGTCAAGGGAGCCCGAAAAGGACGCCCTGATCCCAACGTGAAACAGCAGAACCGGTGGTGACCACCACAGGAACAGGAGACTGGCTTACAGGTAGTCTTCAACCTGTAACCATAACCGAGCCTGGACTTACGGTCTTAAGTCTTGCTGGTCATTAAGGGTCATCACACGACTACCCCGATTGCACAACTTTTTTGCAGCAGTGGTCAGGTGAATGCCACAGTTGTTAAGCGAACGCCACAGTCATTCAGTGAAACCATTGTTTGCAGTGGCATTTTTTGCCAGACACTGGAAGTAAATGCCAGTTGCCGGGGGGGGGGATCGTAAATTTTGGTCACATGACCACAGGATGATGCAAACAGCTGCACAAACAACAGGCAGGCAGCCACATGACCGCAGGGGGGCTCAGCCATCAGAACTTCGAATCCAAGTCCTAGGTTTGGGGGTCCATCCTAACTTTGAACAGTCACTAAGCAACCACTCACAAGTCAAGGACTAATTGTACTTGAGGGAGACAGATTGGGAAAGCTACTGTGTACTACCTGGCAAATGCTCCTCAGATGTCTTTCCCAGCCACCTCCAAGCATGGAAACGTCCATGTGGATGGCATATATGGTAGCTAATGAAGCCCACAGTCTGGACCCTGCTGATTCTTGCAACTGCTCTTCAGAAGGGAGACATCTTCTGAAGGTAGATCACACCTTCTTTTTACTGACAGCTCTCGCTTCCACAGACCGGTCTACCCCTGGCCCCCATTTACTTCATCCCAAGAGAGAGAATTTAAGGGTGGGGGAGGAATCCAGACATTGATTCTGAGAAACTATAGTTATTTAGAAGAGTTTGGCCTGATTGTGTTGAGCTAATAGCCTTTGCCAACAACTTCTGAAGAAACTTCTCAATGCAAAAGTCGATCCAGTGGGATGCTAATCCATGACTATTTCTGCTCATGGAAATATGGCTCTATACTGACAAATCTTAATTCAATAGTTTCCTGTTCAACACAAAAACTTCACACCTGGACCCTTAGCAGCGATACCTGAAGAGTTTTTTTCTCACAAGCAGTCCATTGCTGTGTTTGCCTTGAAGATCTCATAGCATGTCTGCATTGACATTGACCATGCACATCATGGAATGGCTGATTAATCAACACCTCAAGCTGCTAAATTAAATGCAGGCATTTGGATGAAGAGAAGAACTAAGAAAGGTAATGTGGGGGCAGTATGAATGAATTCAGATCACTCCCACTGCAGAGCATAAACAAGGATGCTAGAATAGAATTGTCCAGGTGATTTTTCTATTAGCAACCATCCTACACGGTATTCTGGCTAATGCATTAAATAAAGGAAAGAGAGAGAGAAGAGTCACATCAGGACATAAAACAGTTTCATTTATTCTTCAGGCCCAGAGATCATAGAAAGCAGCGTGAGCAAAGCGGCTTCAAGGCAACAAAATAAGGATTTGCAAAAAGAGACATTGCCCTTACATGAAGGAATTGAGCTCATATTTTGTTTTAGTTATTCCTGTTCAAAGAAATATAGGGAGAAATGAAGATGGGCATGGTGCTGCCTGTGAACATCAAGTGCCCTTTAGTTTAAAGCTTGCAAAACTGTAAATTATTGGTGCTTTCCGAGTTTGATTGTTTGCTTGCAGATGTTTTATGACCCAAAAAATTGCATCACCAGCATTTTGAATGCTGTGCATATGTGGTTTTTCCTTATGTGTGTACTGTCAGAATGCCAATCTTCCAGGAATTCCCTCTCATTCTTGGATTTAGTTTCATCTAGGACGCTCATAGAAACCCAGCTGAGTCCCTCCATGTGTTGTGAGATTAAAGAGTTTTGGTCATGTCTTCTGACAGCTAGTTGGTATTCATGAATGTGGGCTGCTGGTCTAGTCTAGCCTCTAACAGATTAATAGATCTGTTTTAACAAAAATAACTTCCTGTGACAGATTGCAAGGAAGCCAGAAAAAGAACAGAAAGGAAATGAAATATAAATACTCAAAAGATAGAAGGGAGGCCTGTTAGTAGCTTATCTCATAAACAAAAACTTAGTCCAAGTGGCCAGAGACCTGGAAGAAAAGGTTTCACATCATTTGAAGAGGCTCAGCCTTAATGAGCTTACTGCAAACGAGAATTAGAAATTCTTCTTACACTCTCCAAGGTTCTGTATTTACCCCAGACGAGCACTAAAGACACCATATGAAATCGGTGCAGTTCATGATCTTGCCTACTTGGGGTGAGGGTTTGATGTCCTCCAATAAAAGCTAAATATTCTAATCCTGTCCCCTCCAAGATATCAGGACATCATCTTTAGATCTTCTGGGATTCTCAGCTGCCACCCACCCTCAACTTGACCTGCAAGAAAGGAAAATGGCCCAGAAATCACCAGAAGCAGGCATCAACCAGCAAGAAGTGGGAGAAGCAAAGTTTCTCATCAGGGTCAACAGAAAGCATTTTTCATGTTTGCACCCTCCTTGGGGATCACGAGAAGAAGGTATAACTGCAGAAGGAATGGATGTCCTACTCATACTGTGATCCTTGCTCCAAATACATGCAGAGAGCCATTTGACCCTGGGGGAACAGGTGAACAAATGAAAAAATGTGGGCGGGTTGACTCTACAGCTCAGAAATAACTTGGGAAAGAAAAGGTCCATCCTATCTTTGCAGGCTGGAGCTTTCCTCTTCAAAGAAGAAAAGGTCCATTCAGAACCTTGTGGCTGGAAAACAGTTCCCCGCCCAGAGCCAAAGACAGTCACTACCAACATCTGCATATGTTCCCCGCCTAGATCCAAAGACCAGCTATTTAGATTTATTCCCCATCTAGATCTAAAAACGAGTCACTGTTAACATGTGGATCAGTTCCACATCTGTATCTAAAGACAGCCAGTCTGTCAACATCTGGACCCAAAACCATCTCTGTCAACATCTGGATCCATTCCCCCATCTGGATCTAAAGACCTGTTCCCACCACTTCCATATTTGGATCCAAAGACGAAATCACTCGCAGCCCCAAACTGCCCTGGACAAGCGTGCCCAGCTGTCTGACTCATCAGAAAGTGAAGTTGGCTAGTTTAGTGGCTTAAGTCAAGGCTAAAGAACAAATGTGCGCAAAGCCATAATCCAGCACTGCCAGAAGGGAAAGGTCCTCCTTTTCTATCACCCTATCATCTATCTTTTCTAACAGGGTGCGCTGAACGTGTTCCTGGTGACCATTCCCGGTCACATTTTGATCACTGGCCATTTATATGTCTAAAGTGTAAAAGCAGATCTTTGAATTAACCCTACAAACAATTGGCAAGGGACCTTCAGAACTGGCACAGCCAGTTTTTTTCTGGATCTCCTTGACCATTTTGCATGTAAACAGTATGAGGTCTAACTAGGAGGACACAGTTAACAAATAAGGATAACAAAATGCATATTCAGCCAAGACCACCAATCACCTCTCTCAAAGCTTCCTTGAACTAAATGATTTTAACAGGGTCCAGAAAAGAGCATAAGTAGTCCTCACTTAACAATGGTAACTGGGGACTGGCAATGCAGTTGTAAAGCGTGACATTACATGACTGTGCCAACTTACAGTGGCAAGTGCAGCAGTTGTGGTTACCAGCATTAAGCAAATCCCTCATGGTCAATAAGCAAAATGTCATGGGCTTATTTGCTGCCAGCTTCCCCATTGACTTTGCTTGTTGAAAGCCAGTGCTGAAGGTAATTATATGACCGCAGGATTCTGCAACTTCATAATTGTGGGCCAGTTGTTGATGCCCAAATCGCCCTCACGTGACCCTGGGGATGCTGCAACAGCCACATCTGCGAGGACTGGCATGAGTCTCCTTTTTCAATGCTGTCATATCTTTGAATGCTCGTTGAACAGTTATTAAACAAGGAGCACTTAATATTATCAGACACCCAGGAGTTGCAGCACCATTTATCAATCTTGAGCTGGGCAGAGTACATGATTCAAATCTTGTTTTCAATCCTATGATGAGAAAGATAAGAAACTCAGGGGCGGACCCCAGGGAAAGACAGCAGTTGAAATACTTTATTTTTAGTTGTGTGGTGAGTTGTTTAAGCTGGTGGAAGCTAAGCTAGAAATGGGACTGGCTTTTCGGCTCCACAAATCGAGCAGCTGAGAATCTCAGAGTTTCAAAGAACTTGCAGCATTCACCTCTTTTATCTGCCAGAATGAAATCCCTCTGATGGGCACTCAGTTGTACATTATCTTGTCACTGAGAAGACACGTGCAAAAACAAAGTGACTACCTGGCATCAAGCCAACATTTGCCACACATCAACGAAGCATCAAAGTTGCCAGCAGCAGAGCAGTGCTTACTGCGACTCTCCGGATGAGGGTGAGGTGCTCTGCTTTGATAGGGATGAGAAGGGCTCCTAATGAATTAAAAGTCCTGTTTTGCTTTTTAAAATCTCCAGTCAACCTGGAATCGAATGACTACTGTTATTGCTACTCTTCCACACCCTAGACAGCTTCATCCACACCCGAGATCAAACTGACATCCTTCAGACCTGTTGGACTACAACTCAGATGATTCATAACCAGCATGAACCAGTGATGGCGATTATGAAGGTCAGCATCCAAATACCCTAAATACAGTAACATTATGTGTGGAGAAGGCTGCACTGCATCATTTTGTGTATCAACTGTGCTAGCATCCTCCTCTTGCTAATTAGCACTATGCAGTGATGTTTTACATGAGCCTGTGTGGGTGTAGAAGGCTAATCTTTCTGATTCCTTCTCCTGAAGGGCTTAATTGGCATGCATAGATGAGGAGCTAGCAATCTGAAAAGAACAGAGGATTTTGGAGGTCTCTGCTGTCACTTAATTAGACAGGGAGATCACTGATAGCAAGAGAGCCTGCTGACGGCACATGCATGACCCAAAGAAGATCTAAACTGCTTTCATAAGAGCTATGCCTGCAGATTAAGTACTGATGTTTCATTACCCAACTGAGTAACATCTTCGGTGCTAGGAGGGAATGGGGTTTGCTCCCTGTTAGAATAAACACTTCCAAGCACTGGGATCTGGAGGTGGTGGGGCTAATGAGGCCCCTACTTGCTTCTGGATTGAGGAGATTAACCACAGAGCATGGTGGTGGCAATTCTGCAAAGTAGTAACTACCGTGAGCAAACATAGTGGCCCCTAGTCTCTATCACCCTTCACCCAAATAGCCCTGTGAACACTGGTAAGCAAAGACTAAAAAGGTAAAGGTAAAGCATGACTGTATACCGAGGCGCACAGAACGCTGTTACCTTTCCCACCGATTTCGGCGGCACTTGTTTATCTCCTTGCATTTTGCTTGCTTTCGAACTGCCAGCTTGGCAGGAGCTGGAGCAAGTAACAGGAGCTCACCCCGTTATGCAGCACCTGGGTCTCGAACTCGGGCTGCCAATCTTCTGGCCAGTAAGCCCAGCATCTTAACTTCTCGGCCACCGTGCCCATATATATATAGAGAGAGAGAGTAGATAGAGTATATAGAGAGTTTAGAGAGAGAGAGAGAGAGTAGAGAGAGAAGAGAGAGCATAGAGAGACAGTATATAGAATCTTAGCAAGGGGGAGCTAAGCATGACTGCTGTAAGGTTAAGTCTGGAGCCTCAGTTGTGAAAAGCCATCCTTGCTACAAACATGCTTGTACATGAAGCTTTTTGAATTTTAAGAAACTGTCATATTACAGCCACCCGAGGAGGGAATGCACAAGAGGACTTCTCTGAGCCTTGCTCCCAGTTCCACTGGGAGATCAAGCTGGTACCACCACTGGTGAATTTCCACAGGCAGGCAAAGACATTCAAGACCGAGATGGAAGCTGATGCGTCTGAACTGAGCTTGAATTTGCTGGGTGCTCTTACTTCGTTTTTGCTCCTGAGAGTATGGCTGGATTCTAATTTGTTCTTTTCAAACGACTTTGCTACGTGTTTGTACTTGTGCTTTTTCAGCAGTTAGCCTGAAAATATTAAATATTTAAATATTAGATATATCTTTGCCTTGGCAGAAAATTTAATCTTTGTTTCAACACATGAAGAGAAATACCAAACTACAACAGCTCTCTCCTCTCTTCAGTTATTTACCAGATGTATTTCCTGCCTTCCCTCCTGCCCCCCTCAGGAGTCAGGCTGACTGCTGAAAAAGCACAAGTACAAACATATGTCTGTGAAGACTCTCACTCGTCCAGGGTAATTGCATCGCAACAAAGTTTAAAAAACAGGCATCTGGACT
>JANHZU010007046.1:19514-31421 GCA_032468055.1 Acrochordus granulatus
TGGATTAAAGGCGAAACGTCTTCGACTTGAGAAAAATCCAGTCCAGATGCCTGTTTTTTAAACTTTGTTGCGAAGTACAAACATATAGCAAAATTGTTTGAAATGAACAAATTAGAATCCATTTTCCCCATTCATTAAGATTCTGCTGGCAGAATCTGGGTGAGTGGCCTGCTGTCTTCTCCAATGATAAATCATGGTAAATTATTTGCAAAAGTTTCAATCTTGGTTAAAGGATCAGATACTATTGGCTGTACTTTTTGCAGGACCACATGGCCCCCCAAAACTGTGTGCTCTTTAGCCTGGGCATTGGTGATCCATCTGCAATATTAACTGAAAAGGCAAAAGGAAGATGGCCTTCCCAGAAGGGCTGTTGCTTGGAGAAGTCCAAGATGACTCAGTGGTGGACCTTCCACCTGCCCTCCCAGGGGCACAGGCATGGCATTCTTTTGCTTGTGGCATCCAAAATGGCTTTGAAAAGCTACCTGTTTCAAATGGCTTCCAGCCTCAGGTTGCTGTTTGGTTTCCATTTCACTGATGCAACTTTGCAGACAATGTACACTTGAGATGTTGTTGGCACCTTTTGAAGGCTGAAGTTTGATATTACATATTTGTCATGTCATTGATTTTTTGCTTCGGTTGGATTTGATTCAGAAGGCAAATTATAAGCTTTGAACACAAACAAGCAAATAAAATGAAGAAGTGGACCAGGCTGTGGAAAATTCAGAAGCTACATCCACAGATGCCAACATTTTGGAAAAAAGAAGCCCACAAATTTCTACTATTGTAATATCTTAAATATTTCAAATACTGAGATGCTGCCTTTGTGTTAAAAGATCCAGAAGGCTACTTAGAGAAAATCTGGGTTTAAGGACTCCAAAACAAGGAATCAAAAGAATGAGAGAAAGGGAAGGAGGAGGAGGAGAAAAGGGGGAGAGGCAAGGGGGAAGAGGAGGAGAAGACCAAAAGAAAACCAGAAGGAGAAGAAGACGGAGGAGGAGGAGGAAGAGGAGGGGAAGAAGGAGAAGGAGGAGAAAAGGAAGGAGAAGGAAGAGAAGGGGAAGAAGGAGAAGGGGAAGGGGAAATTGAACTGAAAGTAGCAAGTCCAGCTTTGCTTCTTGCTTTTCTGAGACAGGAGAAAGAGAACAAGTTGGGGAAAGGAGAAGAGGAATGTCAGGTGCCTCGCCCAGAGAGAACGGTTCCATCCAATGTCCTGCAGCTTAGAAGCAACGAGGTGACGGATTTAAGAACGTACTTCACAAGTCCACAGACAAGGTGAACAAGTCAGAAGGTTTCCTTGAGTTTATTACTGCTCACAGCCTGGAGGTTTTAGTCTTCTGAGGACGTGCAGAAGGAGGCAAGCTGGACTGCAGTTGAGGAGCGAGGAGGGAACCCGAGCCAGCTGGAGAAAAGGTCCTGAGTGCCAGGAGAAGGAAGATGCTGCTCTCCGGCCACCCGGCCTCGTTCTGGCCTGCTCCAGGACCCACAGGCTCCCTCTTCTCCCGGCATGCGTCCTACAGGCTGCCGCCTCCACCCGGAGACCAGCAGGAGGAAGCGGCAAGTCATTCTCTGTCCTCAGAAAAATCTGGGGTTGCCCTCCTGTGCAAAGACCGATTTGTCCCACTGCAGCAGTCAGGAGGGGGAGAGGAAGTAGCAACGTTCCTTCAATGCAGGCTCAAAGTTTTTGTGTTAGATGTCACTGTTATAATCAAACTTATATATACAATTGTTAAAACAAAATATTCAAGCTTGATTTGTGCCAGTTCTTAGCAGATCCAGTATCTGTTTTCAAAATCAGAAAATAACTTCTGATTGACTCCTTCAATTCTTATTCCTCTAATGGTCCCTGAAGAGACGTTCACTGAAGGAGGTGAAATGTGTTGATGGACCCAGCGTTCCTTTTTCTAGAAACCAAACTTTGCAGACAGGAGACTGGGACACGTCTGAAAGCTCTCTCATGGAGAAGAGGGGGTGGAATTCATCTGGACCCACATATCATGCTAAACCGGGTTTGCTTTAAAGGCGGCTTGAAGAAGCCACGATGGCTCACTTTATATGTCGCATTAAACCGTAATACAACATCGGCAAAACACAGTGACTGGACACTAAGCATCCTAAGTTTAAAAGGCATACCACACGGAAATCACACAAACTCTATCACAGTGTGCTAGTTTCCTTTGGAAAACAAAATGTAGGCATGAAGGAGAATTTGGACCAGTCATCTGAAGTGCTATGATTCTTACAACAACCCAGAAAAGGCTTTTAAAGCGTGTGTGCATAGGCCAGGTATTCATGAAAAGGATCGTAACACCAGTTTAAACAAAGCAGGATTACTTTTCAGCATCAACAATTTGCATAATTTACAACCTGTTAGGAGCTGCAGTTTTCCCCAGATGTGTATGGGGGGCTCTAGATTCAGGAAGATGACTTTGCAATTTCTTTTGATTGAACTAGGCATTGAACTGGTGATATCCTGGATGGGATACCAGCTGGAAACCAGGAGACCAGGAGTTCTAGTTCCATCTCAGGCACTGAGCCAGCTTGGTGTCCTTGGTCCAGTCATTGTCTCTCTGCTCTAGGAGGGAGACGAAGTCAAACCACTTTGAAAAATCTGGCTAAGAAAACTGCAGGGACTAGTCCAGGCAATCACCAGGAGTCAAGACTCAAAGGCACCAGTATAACAGATAGGCACCAGGCTTAATAACTGTCGATAAGAAAGACAAGAAGTCCGGATAGTGGACATGGCAGTAAGTATCTGGATGTAGCTGAAGAGATGAGAAAGAACTGGAGAAAACCACAAAATACAAAGACCTGCAAACAGAAGTAGGACAACTGTGGCAAAAGAAAACGGGGGTGCGGTGGCCAAGCAGTTAAGCCCCTGGGTTTGTCAGCAGGAAGGTCGGTGGCTCGAGTTCAGGACCCCAGTGGCACTGCGTAATGGGGTGAGCTCTCGTTACTTGCTCCAGCTCCTGCCAGCCTAGCAGTCAAAAGCATGTAAGAATGCAAGTAGGTAACTAGGTACCACCTTCAGTGGGAAGGTAACAGCATTCCATGAGCCTCAGCGCATGGTCATGCCAGTCAAAAGAAATAAAAAGAAGCAAAAGAAAGCAAAATAGTATCAGTTGTAACAGGGGCCTTGGGTGCAGTCCCAAAACACCTGGAGCACCACTGGAACACCATCGGGAATGGCACCATGGCCAAAATCACCGTCAGTCCATTGCAAAAGGCAGGACTCAGAACTGCTTACATCCGGTGACGATTCCTTGAACCACACCAGAGGACAACCCAGGTCCTTGGGCTCGACTCGACAGGTGGACAAAAACGCCCAATCCAGCCCAACATCTGGCTGACTGTGCGATGAACCTTAATGATAATCCCCGATTGAGACCTTTGTCGTGTTTATCTCCCCTGGTGGGGGCTTCCCAATCAGCTGCCATCTAACTGAAAGGTCGCAAAGAGAGAGATGCAACGCAGCCGCTTTAACGGAAAACACAGTTGCAAGCAGACAACCCATCCTCCCCTGCCACAAATCTGAGATAGTGCTTGAAAGCAAACAGGAGGACAAATGATTTTCCACTGCAGAAAATCAAGTTGGGCCACCACCTTTGAAAAATCCCTGCCTCCAAAGTCAGTCTGTTTCACCCCTAGAGACGCACTGACGGAAGGTGATTGATGGGCAGCTGATTGACGTGCACCGGGCTGGAGAGGGGCTGTCTCACAGTCCCTTAATTCAGTCTTCCCTAAATTCTTGGGTATGTTCACACAACCTGACGCCTAGTTATCCTCCTCTTTGTGGAATGCTGGCCCAGTGTACCTGGACTGCACCAGCTGGGCCAAGGCAGTGCTTCTAAGTCTCAGGGGCCTTGAGAGCCTGGATCGAGAATTAGAGCAATTTGCAGAAGAAACCTTCTTCTTCTAGAAGAAGCTAGAGAGATAAATGGTTTTATGGAATACCAATAGCTAGAAGCTATTGAGAAGATAGAGAAGACTTTTACTCTCAGTTAAATCAGAGGATAATCACGTAGCAGAGGAGAACCCTAATCCGCTTGTAGGCATTTCAAGCATGTGGCTATTAGCTAAGCAGCAGGGATGTTATTGTTATTTACACACCCCTTACCTAACAGCAGGGATGTTATTGTTATTTACACACCCCTTACCTAATACTTCTGTCTGGATGGTGCTTATAACTGTGGGATTCTTCTCAATGGTCCAGGGCAGTTAAAGATACGGTTGTAATATATTGTGCGTGCTATTCCAAATAATGCAATGTTTTACAATTGATGGGTTGAGTTTCTGACTGTTCCTATCATATCCAAATGCTCCGTGGCTCATCTTGGTCTTGGAAAAGAAGGTGGTGATGATGATGGTACGGTACTGAGGTCCTGATAGGGGGGAAGGAGCCATCGTTCAACCGCCTCTCTAAAACTGGAGGTTTGCACGAGGTAACCATATCTGGACCGCAAAATCAGAGAGACACCGAAGATTCTCATCGCCTTCTGTCCTCTCCTGGCGCTCTGGATTTCGACAGCTCAGGTACGGCAGCTTTCTAAGTTGACACAATGGGTCCTTGAAGCACTGCTGCTCGAAGCACCCAATTTACCTGTTGAGACCCTCTTCTGAAAAAACACCTAATCTGAGGGGAGTGGTGGAGGTGGAAAGTGCTTAAGAGGTGGGATGGGTGCCTACGGCTTCCGCAAAGCAGAAGGCCCCCCCTAAATGTCTTCCTCCCCCCTCCTGAAACCAGCGCAGAGGTGGTTTGCAAGCTCAAAGTTTGGGTGCTTTGGGCATCACCTAAGGCTGCTCAGAGGCAGTTGTGGCCTATGGGCCAGAGGCTATTTACTATGCATTAGGAGAAGCTGCCTGTCACACTAACTCTTTGATGGCCAAACCCATCGTTCAGAAAACAGCGACAATCTTTTAAGAGAAGTATTTCAGCAGAAATTAGCAAGGGCCATCTGTCAAATCATGTTTTGAACAGGAGGCTGAATAAAGGTCACACCAATCCAAGATTTCATATTTCTAGCAGAACTATAAGCTCACTGGTGAGAACTTGGTCTTCTCACTTTCCTGCCCAACATCTTGTTCCCGTCACACCACTGAAATCAGTTTTCAGCTCCTTCAGTCACTTAAGTTTTCCTCCTTGGGAAAGCACACAGGATATGGTCTTTACTAATCTCTAGAACAGGGGTGTCCAACCTTGGCAACTTTAAGACCTCACATGTGGATCATCTCCCAGAATTCCTCAGCCTTTCATTCCTGCCTGCTCTAGAGCTTTCATTTTTCTTTATCAATTAAGCTTTTGCCCAATCATCAGCAGCTAGACTCTAAGACTTTCAGGTATAAAAAAGCTTGTAGGCCATACCATGATTTGATCAAGCAGATCAGTATTCTGTTTCCTTGTTTTTATAGGACAGGACAGATGTCCATCATGAATAAGTTCTATAATTATCCATTTAGGCTTGGAGCTCTTCTAAGCTATTTATTTAGCCATGATTTATTTCATAATTCACAACTGGCTAGGTTCACACAACTTGTTAGGTCACTGACGATGACCTGCCAAGCATTAAGTTTTAATGCAAACTATCTAATTCAAATGATGGGAGAAGGAAGGGGGGAACCAGGGGTTAATCAGGGATCAGCCTTGAGTTGCTATGTATTCGCAAATGCCAAAGGTCCAACCCCTCATGAGGACCATTAGCCTTATCTTGGAAATGCAGGTATTCACTGGGCAGTTGAAGAAATTCTTGTAACCTTGTAACATCAATAAATCAGTTAGCTAGAACTGTACTGATTAAGCCTGATCCTTCGCACCTAATATAAACAAATCTAATGATGTCTAAAACCTAAAAAATATAAAACCTAACCAACTTAACTTCTAGTACAAAAGTAGAGGATGGAGCACTAGAGATACTTGGGCAGGATATAACCCAGGCAGGATTCAAAAGGAGCAACCTGCAAGTCAATACTTCTTTTACTGGTAACTCAGAAGGTTGTTCAAAGCAAAAACCATCATTGGACTCCACCTGTCTGAACAATTATTGTCCAGTCTCCCACTTGTCCTATTTAGAGAAGGTGCTTGAGAAAGTGGTTGCATGGCAGCTTCAGAGGATCTTGGAGGAAAAAGATTTTCTGGACCCTTTTCAGTCTGGGCTCAGGCCCAGTTATGGGATGGAGAAAGCATTGGTCACAGTCGTGGATGATCTCTGGCGAGAGCAGGATAGAGGTAGTGCATCCATCCTAGCTCTTCTTGACCTCTCGGTGGCATTTGATACAGTTGACCATGGTATCCTTTTGGGTCGGCTGTGGGGATTGGGGCTGGGTGGTGCAGTTTTGCACTGGTTCTTTTCTCCCAATCGGTGTTAACAGGGAGAGAGAAGTCCAGTCCACGGCCACTAATTTGTGGTGTGCCACAAGGCTTGGTACTTTTTTCTCTCCTTTTTAACATTTACATGAAACCGCTGGGTGAGATCATCCATTGCCATGGGGTGAGGTACCATCAGTACATTGATGATACTCAGATTTACATCTCCATCTCTGGTGATCCAAATGATGCTGTCTTGGCCCTGATTTGGTGTCTGGAGGCTGTTGGGGTCTGGATGAGGGATAACAGACTAACCTTGGCAAAACTGAGTGGTGGGACCCGGTTCTGGGACTTTAACAATTTTAACTCTGGATGGGATGGCACTGCAGTCTGGGGGTTCTCCTGGACTTGTGACTCTTGCTCAAAGAACAGACGGTAGTTGCAGCCAGGAGGGCCTTTGCACGACTTCATGTTGTGCAGCAGTTGCAACCCTTTCTAGACCAGAGCTCCCTTCACTCAGTTACTCATGCCCTCATCACCTCTTTGTTGCATTACTGCAACGCACTCTATATGGGGCTACCCTTAAAAAGCATCCGGAGGTTGCAGCTGGTACAGAATGCCAATGATCATAGGGGCCAATAGAATGGCCCACGTAACACCTCTATTCCGCGAGCTACATTGGTTGCCAGTCTGCTTCAATTCAATTCAAGGTGTTGGTGCAATTCATGGTATTTATTTTGACATTTAAAGCCCTTCATGGCATGGGACCAGGCTATCTGAGGAACTGTGTCACCTCAATGGGGTTGTCCCACCCTATCAGAACCAATGGAAGAGACCTCCTCCAGATTCCATCAGCCAAGGAGTTTTGGCTGATGGGGTCAAGAAGAAGAGCCTTTTCTTCTGTGGCTCCTGTCCTGTGGAACACCGTTGCCCAAGAAGTGAGATCTGTGCCCATCTTTACAGCCTTCCGGAAGTGCCTTAAGACCTGGCTCTGCCAGTTGGCTTGGGGCTTCGATGGGGACACATCATCTTGGAGGTGGTTGGTGGCTTAATATTCACTTCCTTCCCCCATGTATACCTTTTGGCTCCTCCCCTCTTGGTCCAGTTGGTTATTTTTAAAGGTTTTTATTATTTGTTTTTATTGTAAGCCATCGAGAGTGATTTTGAGTTCAGCAGAATAAAATAAATAAATAAATGGTTTGCTGGTTGAAACTTCTCCTTAACTTTGGTTTGCTACACAGAAAGAGTAAAGCAGTGACTGACTGTCCCTAATGATTGAAAAGTAAGGCATATACCACATCTCAGAGCCTTTGCTGTGGGCCACTTCAGTACTGTTGTGTATCAGCTTCTGTCCAACTGAGCAGTGGTGGGTGACATTTCAACAGGAGGATTCCTAAAATCTGAGAGGTCTCCTTAATGTGGTTTCCCAAGGGAACAGGGGCATCAGAAAATTGGCTGCCTACCTTGGGTCCATAAATGGCTAGTAACAGCCCTGGCTTTATCATTATCTCATAGAGCAAGTGCACTATTATGTACAGAGTTTAATATGAGCACACTGCTCTTTTTCACATGCTAAACCCTTAGGACAGCAGAGGCTGAATGTCTAAAAGGGACATATTGGGGCATATGACATGTTTGCAGGAAAGAGAGCCTGAATTGTGTTCAGCACAAGGGCACAGAGCAAGAGTATCCATTAACTTATAAGGGAGCAGGGCCAATGATCTGTGGTCAGAGCAGTTCATCTACTTTCACACATTAGTTGGCCTCTTCAGTAGAAAATAATTGCCTCTCCATTCCAAGCTCCTAAATGCTATTAGAGATTCACAACTAAAGAAGAATTAAACTGGACCAAGTCTACAGTTCTTCTCACCCAGCATTGTGCTTCTACAGTAGCCAGTTAGATTGCCTGTATGAACCAGATGGAAGGCAGGAGGCAACAGTGCCCCCCTCATAATTTCTCAGAAGCTTATAGTCAGATTTCAATTTAACAGACTGTTAAGGATGTCCATTAAATCAGAATGTCTATTAAATCCAAATGGGATTTTACATAGGCATAATTAAATGTATTTTATGTATGTATAAAAGGTGAATGAGATTTTATGTGTGTTTATGCATTTTACACATGTACAGAAGTAATGAGATTTAACGTACACAGAGACCATGCAGTATATGGATAGTGCTCTGTTGCATCCAAACTCTGCTTAAACTGAGATCAAGAATGTACTCTTTTCAAAGAAAATAAGGACTTTGATTAGAACCAGAAACAAACAGCTTCACAGAATTCTTCATCCAGTTTCTGGGCAGAGAATTTATCTGAATATTTTTATGAACAAGAGAAATCCTGCAACAGTTTCTGAAGCACAGTACAGTATATCTCTTGCACGATGAGATTACTGAAAACGCCCCTGGGAAGACTTCCCACCTGAAGCTTCTCTTGGACTTTAGTGAATATGAGGAAAGGCAGGTGCCTTAGGTATATGTCAGGATACTGTCTTTACCTCTGAGTTGGTAGGTTGCAGGCAGCAGTGTGTTAGTTTATAAAATAATTCCTAGATGAGAGACCCAATCCTGCATAAGCATCCTTTGCACTTATTTAATTCAGAATGGAAAAGGCTGCTTATCTTAAGCAAATAACTCTAGGAAGCTAATAAAACCAAGGCATCAAACAACACAACATCAAAGCTGTAAGGCAATAACTAATTAAAAAAAATGGCTGAGTCTCCTTAACCAACTATCTCAGAGTATATATATAATGCTCCATTAATGTCTTAGCCCTGCACCTATGGGGTAAAACTGGACTCCAGTTATCTTTGTGGCTTCCAGACAAAACATACCCCAACTGACCATGTCACATCATTAACCTTAGAAGGGAATATTGCATGTGTCCTGAATCAACCTAAGGTTGATAATCTAGTTTCTCTGTTTTTTATTAAAAAAAACACACACGTACACTTCATTTTCTTTGAAAGTTTCAGCTGAACAAAGTAATGATGAACAATAAAGGTACATGTCTATTTTTTTCTTGCACTGCTTCTCCTGGAAGAGAATGGGGATATCAGAAACCATGGAAGGCTCCAGGCTTGTGGGAGAAGGAAGGGCAGAGCCAGGAGTTACAAGAGGGATCAGCCAGAAGTCACTATGCATGCACAAACACATGTTTGGTCCAATCCCTCATGAGGACCATCAGCCTTATATGAAGAGTGCAGGTGCTTGGCGGGCAGTTGGAGAAATTCTTGTGACCTTGGAGCTTCAATAAACCTATTGACTAGAACTGCACCAACTAAGCCTGATCTTTTGAGCCTTAGACCCCTGCAGAGAAGATTGTGTAATGAAAGAAAGGACCTTCACATATAGTCACTGAGTTTCTCTTCTTTTCTCTGAGAGAATTTCTAAAGCAAATTCTATTTTATCCAGCAGAAGGAGAACTGGTAGGAGGGTTTCTCCAGCCAGCTGTACTTCTGATCTCAGAGGTAACTATGATGACTCATGTTTAACCATGCTTCGACTTAGACTTTAAGTACTCACAGGATTTGGGGGAAAGAAAAGAATCTGAGCTTGATCAGAATAGTAGCAATAAGTCTGATCAAAGGGAAGCTTAACAGCCCCATTCCTATAGCTTTTTTAAAAAAATAAAACATATTAATAAAAATCAGTTTTATGTTCAAATAAAAGATCTATAAGATTTCCAACTTTAGATCCACAGCAAAGAAGTGACAGGTTCATTTATTATCATAAAGTTAATTGAGGGGAAGGGGCTTAGATTGCATAATAGCAGCAGGAAAAGGGAGATGCATTAGACAAGCAGATGAATGTGTCTGTGCATGCATGTTCCTATGAAGAAATGAACAAGCAAAACATCACAATATGCAAGAGCCACAAGGAAATCCAGTCTCTGATCTTTAGGTGGAACTCTTCTCTTGAAAGTTTGAGAAGATGTGGCATTTGCCTCAAGGAAGATCTCCCAAGCTGAAGCCCACTGTCCTGCTCCATAAAATTAAGGGATGCTCTTTCTTCCCTCCTGTGAGGGACAGGAAATTCAGGAAAATGAGATTTGGGGTGAGGAGGTGTATTTGAAGGAGAGCCAAATTAATTTTCACATGCGCTAGGAAACAATCTCAGGATGATTCCTCCATCACCACCATTCGTGTGAAGGTGTAGGCAGAATGCCACTGGAGAAGCATTTCACTGACATTCATATCTAGTAGGAGAGCATTTGAATCCAAGACCCAAAGAGGAATACCTGTGGCTCTGGTGGAAAAATGCAAGACCCACGCCCCTACCCTCACCCCCGCAGAAGCGAAGAAGGTCCTTCTCTTTAAACTGCTGGGAGAGGTTGTCATCCTTCTTCTCTCTCAAGCTCTCTCTGGGTCTTTTAATAACTTCAATGGCTGGCTAAGCAAGCAAGTGTGACCAGATTCTGAATATCTGGCATCAAATCTCCCAGGAGAATGAGTCTGCAGTGATGAGCAGGGAAGAAAATGCAGGCTGAGAAGACCAAATCTGCCAACTAATGACTTGGGTTCCAACAACACACTAAATCCTAAAACCTGGATTGACAAAATATTGTATGGAATCACCCAGGCTGAACCACAGGCTATCCAAATCCATTTAAGCTAGACTAACATGTTGGGTGAACTCAGCCTTGGGAGTCAGTAGCCATTCCATCTCATCATAAGAGGATTTGGGGGCAGATGACCAACAGATGGAGTGTCTGCCACCCCACCACAGCCCATTCCTTCACCTGCAGCACAGCGGGCTTGCTACATGTTGCAAACAACTGCAGAGTGAAAGATCTTCAGGGTCCAAAGCAGTGCTTTTTAACCTTGCACCTGGAAGATATGTGGACTTCAACTTCCAGAATTCCTATCCTGGCTGGGGAATTCTGGGAGTTGAAGTACACACAACTTCCAGTAGCCAAATTGGGAAATGCTGGTAGAAAGCAACCTTTCCCATGGTGGGGGGTGGGGGTGTGGGAATCATCCAGATACCTTCGGAATCCCAGGGGGAGCCACAGCACATCTGGAAGAAGTCAGGTACATCTGGGGAGGGAGGCAAAGATCTCAGGCACGTATTTGTTCCTCCCTCCACTTTTCCTAGCTCACCATACTATGAACCCGGAATATTTATTTTTAATTTCTTGGCTCTCCTTCCCCTTTTGCTCACATCTCCTACCCACACAAAGCAAGGCATCTGCCAAGAGGCAGAGAGAGAGAGAGAGAGAGATCCAAATCACAGCCCTGCAGACACGATCCCTCCCCCTTTCCTTCCCAACCATCACAGGATCGCAGCCGGCGGCTCCTGCGCTTCCCCAACATGAGATGCGGCGATACCTGACCCCGCCACGGACACCTGTTGGGGAACGCCAGAGCGGCCAGCGCAGCCCTCTGCATATGCCCACGGCGCTCCCTTCCTCCCCTGAGCTGAGCTGAGCTTTAGGCTGCCTGCAGGGCGGGACGGAGGGCCCGGAGTTGGGCACTGGGCGGGAGCAGGGCAGGGGACCGCGGATGGCAGGGCAGGGGAGATGCCGAGCAGCCTCCGGGGCTCTTGCGGGGAGGGTGTCGGCAGTCCTAAAGGTGCCCCTGCGCTTCTCTCCTGAGAATGCCCCTTTG
>JANHZU010007046.1:35534-47798 GCA_032468055.1 Acrochordus granulatus
TGCTCACTGGAGGGACAGATACTGAGGCTGAAGCTCAAGTACTTTGGCCACCTAATGCAAAAAGAGGACTCATTTCATTGGGAAAGTCCCTGATGCTGAGAAAGATTGAAAACAAAAGGAAAAGGGGACGGCAGAGGAGGCCTTGGCTAGATAGCATCCTGGGCATGATGGTCTTCAGTTTGGGTGGGCTCCGGGAGGCAGTGCAGGACAGGGAGGCCTTGCATGCTGCAGTCCACGGGATCGCAAAGAGTCGGACTTGACTGAGCGACTGAACAAGAACAACAACCTAGGGGTTGTGTAATGCAGTGTGAAGCTGGCAGCTACTCTCTCAGAAAATGCTTGGTGCAGCCTCCAGCCTGACCTGAAGAAGGAAAATACTATGTTCCAGAGACAGAAAAAGGAATTCCAAAATTATCCGCTTTCCCTGTGTACCACACCGATCTGGCCCTTCTGAGGATGGTCCTGCAATGTTTTGAGAGTAAAAGTTCACAAAGTGTATTTCGTGGGATGTTAGGAGCTGCTTCTTTTTCTGGTAGATTTATACCCAGAAAACTGCCACCAGGGCCTGAGGGGAGTGACATGAATGGAACGTTTCGTACATAGCCGAGTCTTCCTTCTCCGGCCTGGCATCCTTTGCAATCCTAGGAGCTGACTTACCTGGTAAAAAGCTGCGTCATGTGGGCAAGCGGTTCAAACCCGTGGGCATGCAAAGCAAGGCAACACAGCAAGCAAGCAAATGCAGCAAAACTAGATTCCTCGGATCTGTCACTTCTCCTGCAGCCTCCTGCAAACTCAGCCTCCTGCTAAAGTTGACAGCTGGCAGGTCTTGTTTCGCCGAAGCAGGAATTGCATTTTGCGGAAGGCAGCCGTATGGATGGCGCAGGACCGTTTTTGGCTCCACCGAGACCAGGAATAAACAAATCTGAGCCTGCCCAAGGGAGAGACTCTTAACGACGTGTCTCATGAGCAGAAGGTTTGGGCACTCCTGGCTGTCTTGTGCCACGTACACCGAATTAGGCACTGGACAAGGAGGCTGTGTCGCGGCGGGCGGGAGTGGAGATGAAAGGAGGCTCTGTTCTAAGTGGATGACAGCGAGCCCAGGAAGTTGTTTACCACTTTCTCGCAAAATGGGGGGCTTTGTGATGGGGAGGCTGGCAGGGGCCCCCGAGGAGCACTGAGCTGCGATGCGCTTTGCACTCAGAGCTGCTTGGCTGCAACCTCCCAGGATTCAAGATGGCCAGACCACACTGTGCTCCAGGGGTGGAAAAAGCCGCAACCTTTCCTCGTTGCCCTCTCCTCGCCTCCGAGAAAAAAAAGGACCGACAGTCCCAGTGCTTGTCTAGGAAAGCGGTGGGAATTCAGAACTGGAAGCCACACAGGATAAGGAGGCTGTCGCATTGTTTCTGTGTGTTTTGCTTTTTCAGCTGCTCAGGATGAGTAACGAGACTGAAAAGGCTATGCTCTTATTTAAAAGACGGAAAATCCCAGTACAGCAAGATTCTTCTCGTAAAAAGCAGCAGAACGGCTTTGGCATTCCGTCAGAAGCGAAACCCTTTGCTAAAGACGTAAAGTCTCTCTTGAGCTGAGTTCAAGCCCTGGTCACTTCACAGACCCAAAACGCCGTTTCCTTGGTAGCAATATATTGTGTTCTTTCAGGATGTTTTTCACGTTTTCAGCCCAGCTGACAGCCGGGAGTTTCTGGGAGTTTCGCCCCCTCCAAATACTAACCGAGTCTCCCTTGTTTAGGCAAAGTTAATGAGGCCCGGCCATCTGCTGAAGGACCCACACCCGTTCTGTCATCCTTAAAAGCAGAATACAGTATAAATAGCAAATTATCTTTTGCTGCCACAGTTGGGATACAGAGAAGAGCCTCTCCATCAAAACTTTGGAAAGTGTGGGAATCCAGGCTGTTCACTGTTGCTAGTTGTAGAGCGCATTTCTCTAGAGAGACCTTCATCCAGCTGGTTACCTGTTTATTTCTGTCTTGCCTTCGAAGTGCAAAAAACACGCTCCCTCTTCTGCCTTCAGTTGTACTGCTTTTTGCAAAAGGAAAAAAGCAATAATCTGTCATAACATAGTCAATAAACATGATGTATGTAATACCATCACAATCAAAGATGTTAAAATTCTCAGTTATGGGAGAACTATTTTATCAAGCACATATTCTTTGTCTTTCAGCTCATCACCAGCTTGGTAAAATTATGGACACAGAAATTTTCTAGCAACCACTTTGTCTGCTGAAGAAGCCAGGCAAAAATGTTCTTCTGCCAAATAACTAATTCCCTTTCTCAAAATACTTACATTCCGTTATGCTCAGCCATATAAATCTCACTAGAAAAACAGAAGCAGATAAGGGGAGCTGCTGCAGGATTTGGCCTCTACACTCATCAGGAATTCCGGGAATTGAAGTGGAATTGATTATACTGAGGAAGGTTCTCCCAGACATACCTTCCCAGCACAATCCTAGATAGGAATCAGTAAATATGAACAGAGGGAGAGAAATTAGGAGGAGGAGGAGGAGAAAGGAAAAAAAACGTTATAGTGAAACATTCCACAACCATTAGCTGTTGCAGCTCCCAGCAGGGTAGAATTCACACATTTTATAACAAAACTTAGCCACGTTTAAAGATGCAAAATTGTCTGGGAAAATTATAAATGCCTTGGAATTTAGAATGGAGACGGGAAATCAACTGCACACGATCTGTCACATTGGCTGTTACACAAAACTGGCCTCATTTCTATTGCACCTGCCTCACGAGGGCCGCATCGCTTGGCCAGGGAGATTTTCTGGACTTCTTTCCAAAACTGTACTGGGAGAGTATTCGAACGCAAGAGAGATAAAGCTCTTCTGGATTTCTTGGCCTTTGGGATATGATTAAGACTGACACGTTTTGCTTATCAGTTTAGGAAGCTGAATTTTCTTGTTACTGTGGAAAGTCTGAGCAATATGTAGCCAAGGTTTCTTTGCTTTTTAGGAATGGAGCCTTGGGTTTCATGCACATCTATTCCAATTTCTTTCTTCTCTTTTCCTTTTCCTCACTTCCTTTGCTATTCTTCCTGAATTAGATAGATGACAGATAGATGAAACAGAAGATACATGACAGACAGTCTAGACAGATGATGTATTAGATGATAAGAAGGTGAAGGTTTCCTCTGCCTGTCATGTCCGGCTCTAAGGGCAGGCTCTAGGGCAGGCTCATCTTCGATTCACAGCTGAGGAAGCCAGCATGTCCGAAGACGTTCTGCAGTCATGTGGCCAGCATGATTATACGCCGAGGCTCACAGAACTCTGTTACTTTCCCACTAAAGGTGGTACCAATTTATCTACTTGCAATTTTACATGCTTTCGAATTGCTAGGTTGGCAGGAGCTGGGGCAAAAATGAGAGCTCACCCCTTTATATGTGGCAGAAATATGCAGTTGGGTCTCAAACTGCTGAGCGGCTGACCTGGCTGACAAGTCCAGTATCTTAATTGCTAGGCCACACACCCTTAGTTAGATGACAGATAGATGAAATGGAAGATAAACGATAGGTGGGTGGGTAGATAGATAGATAGATAGATAGATAGATAGATAGATAGATAGATAGGTGGGAGGATAGGATAGGACAGGACAGGACAGGACAGGATAGATAGATGATACATAGATAGACAGACAGACAGATGATATAGTAGAAAATAGGTGATAGATGAAATAGTTGATGTAGAAGATAGATGAAATAGAAGATACTGTAAATTATAGGTAGGCAGGTAGGCAGACAGACAGACAGATGAAATAGAAGATAAATGATACATGGATAGATGATATAGTAGAAGGAAGATGGGTGGATGGATTGCAGTTAATAGAAGAAAAGGGAAGAAAAATGATATATTGTACATCCTTAGGATGAGCTGTGATGCTGCCAGGCATCCTCTGCCCTTCCCCCCAGTCTCCCCCCCATTTTCTCCCTTCATCCCAAATTCCCTCTCAATTTCTTTACTTTCCATCTTCCTTCTCACCTCTATATAGAGGTGTAGTATTAAGTAATGTACAGTATTTCTTCTGCCTTCCTTTCTGCCATTTTTCTTCCATCCTCCTCTTTCTTATAGAGACAGCGCCCTGACATCTTTTCTGTCTCTTTCCTTCCTGCCCCTGGAGGTTCTCCAAAAGAGAGGACAAGGCAGGGTGTCTGTTTATCAAAAAATGTTTCTGGCACTGAATTTGGAGGGGATGGAAAAGATCTCTTTTTGAGTTGTGAGCTCCAGGACACAAGCAATGTTGCTGACTGCAAAGAACATCGCCATCTCAAATATCTTCTTAGGCTTTGCATTTCCATGACAATTGAAATGTCAAATATGTAAGGAATTGAGTTCACCCACCCAAGAAAAACATGCTGGCCAGAGCTGGGACAATAGAAATGTGCTGTGCTGGGGAATTGCACTGTAAGGCATGTATATGTAAGCATGTGTATGTGTGCACGCACATGCATGTGTGTGTAAGGCATGTGTACGTGTGTGTGTATGCGTATGTGCGTTTGCAGGCTTGCTCATTCAACTCTGTAAATTCAAGGAATCACACACTTGTCATCACACAGCCCACATGCAGATTTTCCCAGCACATTAAAATTAGCAACACGGGGTCCTGCTGTTCCTGCTGAGACGAAACACACGTCTCCATTCCCAAAGATGGAACCAGGTGACGGGCATTTCTCTACCAGCTCCCTTGCCTGATGGAATAACCCATCCCTCACATTATACCATCCCTCACGTTCTTTCAGCCTTCCCCAAGTGCCATGTTGGCTGGGAGACAGGAGTTGGACTCAAGTATTTCTGGAGGGCAGTGAGTTGGGCGTACATTACATCTGTTGGGAGCTATTTCATCCTGGAATTACAGAGCCAGAAATAAGCCCAAGTCAACGTAAGGAGCTGACACCCAGGACGGAAAGGGAAAACCCAACAGATGGGCCCAGCCCAGGATGGCTGATGTGTCATGTGAGTGTGCAAGCAAAGTGACTCCACATTAAGACCCTTCAGCAGGCAAAACGCGTGTAAAGGAATCCCAGTGTCTCCACACAGGCTCCACACGGGTGTCCCCAAAGCAGCCGCGAGGCAGGCCGGTGCTCTGTTAGCCACCCCACCCCTGCTGTCCAAAATCGGGTGCCACCAACCTCTGCCTCTAGGGCCGTTTCACTGCTGCCCGTGCACCAGCCCGCCGTACCTCCCAGCTCCAACAGCTGCCTCCTGGCCCTTCTAGCCTGAGCTACGGCCACTCCGCCAAAGCATGCAGCCAAGGGGGGAGCCGCTAGCCCAGGGCGAGCAAACGGTTCCGACCAGCTCCATTATTACTCCCGTTTCAGATGCTCCTCGCCCCTCTTATTCATTCCGTTGACTTCAAGGACTCCAAGCATCTCCATGCCATCCACGTCATCCGCCTCGCCTCAGCACCCACTTTCCCCAGTGCCGTCTGGAGAAGGCGAAGGTGCCGATGAAAGAGTACGTGTAGCTCAGGACTGAACTGGAGTTCTTGGGGCTCCCGGGCTTCGCTGTTTTCCTGCAGACGTTTCAAACTCGGTAATATTGCCAGTGTTCGACGGGAGCGAGCTTTGCTCTCTCCAGGTACCAGTGGGTTGCCCTGTCGGGGTTGGGCGGGTGTCCTTGGTGGTTCCCTGATTAGGCTGTGGTTTATTGACAGCTTGCTTGTCTGAGTCGCTGGCTCCTTGACTGGGATAGACAGTTTCTTGCTTGCTTGCTTCTCTAGTGTTAATCTTGGTGTTCATCTCTGCTTACCTGGGTGTTTGTTGCTGGTGAAGACGTGTTTGGGTCTGTTTGCTTCCTTCTGATCGCCTCCCTTGAATGTCTGTGGGTGTTGTTTATTTACGGGGGTGTGGTAGTCTAGCGGGCCAGGCGCAGGGCCGGAAGGTCAGCAGCCCGTTCCTTGCTCCAGCTCCTGCCAGCCGAGCAGTTCAGAAGTATTCAGAATCCAAGTAGACAAACAGGTGCTGCCTAATCCAGCGGGAAAAGCATTCCAGACCACGGAAGCGTCCCCAGGCGAACTCTGGCTCTTCGACTGTGAAACGGAGATGAGCACTGCCCGCCAGAGTCGGTCACAACTGGACAGGGGACATCTTTACCTTTCTTAGACGTGACTTATCTCTGACATGTAGATGCTATTTATGAAAAGCAGTGGACCTGCCCTGCCATGCTTCCACGGGTGCCCCAAAACACACGAGCTGGACACACCTCTCCACCCGACTGTATCATTAGCAGGGACCCCAACATGCAACATCGCCAAAGAACTGGCCAAAAAGCTTGAACGGCTCACAGAGGGAAGCGGCCACTCCGTCACCTCCCCGCTACCGTGGCTCCCAAGAATCAAAGACGGAGAGCCAGAAGAATCTCTGTGGCCTCAGCACCCTGAAGGAGACAACTCGGTGACCAAACTGCAATGGGCAGGTAAGTGATTCATCAGATACGCAGCCTGACAGTTGCAACAGTTGCTTATAGATGCGTACAGGGGAGACAGGGAATGAAGCGGCATCAGGTGGGTCATGCTCAGTCGGTCAGCTTGGGTCAACGCCACAGCACTGATGAGACACTGCCAAGGTTGATTTTCCCTGCCTGTACAAAGAGTCTGCGTCTTCCCCTCTGACACCCACAACTCTCAACACGTTGTGTCCAGCACACAGAAGATGTGCCGCCCTTCTCTCCCATGCTCCCCTGAGCAGCTAGTGGGGAGGAACATTTTGATGGGAAATGACATCAAGAGGACCAACTGTTCCATCTGCTCCACACTCATGGCAGAACAATCGACACCCTGATCGGTAGAGGATCCACGAAGAACCACATGCACAATTCACGTCACAAAAGGGACATTCATAAACACGTGGATGGGCTGGTGCCGTCCGAACGGACAGGTATTGTGGGCTATGGGCCCCTCTTCGAGGAAGGCGCTGCCCTGGGACCAGGGCGATCCCAGTTCAGCCTCCAGCTGACCACAGATGGCTTTGGGCCAATCCTTCTCGGCCGAGCCTGCGTCGCGGGGATGAAGTTAGCGGAGTCTCCGCCAAGTGACATTCCTGCAGGTGGCAGCATCGGCCAGACTTTGAGCATGCGGGATGAGCACAGTCACGTGAGCGTGCCAGACGGAGGCCCCCGCAGGAGCGATGCCCACCGACAGGGACCAAGCCGGGCTTGGGTCGCGCGGCCGTGAACGCCATCCTGACTGTTCCGACTGCCGCCTCCTGCCCTCTGCGATCCCAGGAGGCCCGGCTCACCTCCGCTGCCCCGGTGCTGCCCTTAGGCTTTCAGCGGTTGTTCGAGCTTGCGAACCTTCGTGAGTTTTTATGAGTCGTGATCTCAAAATATTTTAAAGTCCGACTGACATTTTTTTTTAGAAATGATTCAGGGCTGCCTGGCGATCTCATTTGACCAGAGCTTCAACTTCAGTTGTGTTCCAGAGGTTTCGGCCCCCCGATGCTGAAACATGCTTCAGTGGCTCTGCTTCCCGTCCAAGAGAACAGCAAAGGTGGCTCCGGATGCTGGGAATAACCTTGTGCTCCTACAAACAGGTAGTCCTCGACTTAAAACCATCACGGGGCTTGGAATTATGGTCATAAATCATGCTGGTTGTTAAGCAGGTCATCATGTGACCACACCTGATTTTATGATCTTTTTGCAGCGGTTGTTAAGTGAACATTGCAGTCTTTTAAGCAAATCCATTGTCTAAAATGGGCATTTTTTTGCAGGAACCCTGGTTTCTGGCAAAAAGTGTTATAAATCACAGTCACACGATTGTGGGACACTACAAATGGTCGTAAATGCAGACTGGTTGCTGGGTGTCCAAAATGTGATCGTATGACCACAGGGGGGGTGGCTTTCATAGGTAGCCCTGCGGAGGTCCACTGTAACTTCAAACAGCCAGTTGTAAGTCGAGGACTATCTGTATGCTCAGGACATGGGTCTTCAAACATACCAAAGCCGTAATAAGCCTGCAAACGTTTTTTGTGACACCTCGCAGGTGATTTTTCAACATCTTAAAATCGTAAACTAAATTGGAAACCTGCCATATTTCAAAGCAAAGTTTTATCTTTTCATGGGAGTTTTAAAATTGGAAAAAAATGGGCCACGCATTTCAAATTGGGCAGAGGAGAAAGAAGTACAGAAAACATTTGCCAAACTGAGCAATTCTGTGCATTGTAGGAAAGCTGGGTTAGTTTATGGTAGCCAAAAATCAGAGGGATTTTGCACCCCCTTACCAATTAAGACATTTTATAATTTGTTGACTGGAGAAAGGAGCTTCCTGGACTCCCTGTTTTGAGGGCATTGCGCGAAGGCAAAAGATATTTAGTTGGCTTTGGGCTTCCCCTATTATGTGTGCTGCCATGATTTGTCAATGTTAGCATGATGTGCAAACCCATCACAGTGGCTTATCCGAAAGACCATATTCAAACAAGCTATGGCTTATGCAATGTATGAATCAGAGCATGTTCAGTCTGGAAATGCGCGTGTCACCCTTCCTCCGACCACAAGATGGTGAGCTGGAGGTGCAGTCTGAGAACAAAAAGTGCAAATATTCATGTTCTGCCCAGGAGAATCACGTTGCTTTAACGCTGCTTTCAGCTGGAGCTCTTTCAAAGAACCCATGAAGACCTCCACACAGTCGTGGAGGTGACCACATGCAAAAGTAGCATGGTTGTGCTTGTGGCCAGAGGTGCTAAAATATCTTGGAGAGAAACTCCCAAATCCCTGAGCCAGCACTTGCGTTACAGATTCATGGGCGCTGTTGTGCACCATTGGAAGAGGCTGAAGAGCTGTGGGACAGATCCTCATGGAAAAAAATGATCTGCTTGGTTGACCAAGATTTGATGGCAGATGATTATCATCAATCAGTTCAAGCCACAAGAAGGAATCAAGCTGAACAGCCTCAGATTGAAATCTTAGCTAAGGTGGGCTTAAGACACAGGCCAGCTGCCTATAACTTGGTCAGCCAAAGCTCAGTTGGCAAACTTGTGATTTTAGTTTAATGTTCAGCGCGAGGCCATCAGAGAGAGAAAATCTCTGAAACTGAAAGAAACACCTCCACTGTGCCAGGACACACAGTGCGCCCTGAACATCATGCAACTCTTGTGAACAGACAGAGATTCTGATTAAACTAACAATCCAAATGCATTACTTTTTGCTGGCTGTTTTCTCCATTTTCTTGCTTTTCCTCCGGGCTCTAGTTTTTTCGATCTTGCCTTGATTTACTTATTTGCATTATCATTAATTATTGCAGTTTGGCTTTTGTTTTGCCTCTTTCTTCGGTGAAAGATTTTAAAGCAATACAACGTGAGTGTAGCGCACAGATACTGCAAGGACTCCCATGCCTGGTTTGCATTAACATAATCTGTGGGGGGGAAACACAGAGGTTACCTCATGAGCTTTTGGAGACCGAATCCCCGCGATCCCCCCGTACGAAAGAGCGGAGGTGACCGTGGAACGGAGGTCAACATGGCGGTTGTGACGATGCAAGCAAAGCCTTTCCCCATTTTTTGCTTCCACGATCCGTGCAAAAAGCAGCTCCCATCTTCACCTCCTCCTCCCTGGACACCCACTTGCCGATCCGCTTGGGATCCGTGAGAATGCAAAAAGAAAAAAAAGAAAAACGCCGGCTGGGGAATTCTGGGAGTTGAAGTCCACCTGCTGCAGAACCGAAAAACCGTTTCTGCTGCTGCTGCGGCGGCGGCGGCTCCTGCTGGCTTGCTGTACCGTTGCTCCCTCTGCGCCGATGGTAAATTCACGACGCTGATTTCTTGCCAGTCGTTCTCTGGGCCACACGTGCAGCCGCATTTCTACCTTCCGAAATGCAAAGCATTTAATTTTTTGAAAAAATCCGCGCGTGGCTGAGAACGGTCTCAACGGTCAGCACTGGAGAGCAAGTCACGACGGCAAAGGGCCGCCTGCGGAGACCCCCTGCAAGGGGTCTCCGACGGATTCTTCTGGGGTCCTGGCGCCACAACTGAGTGCGCCGTAGGCAAAACGCCTCACGGTGAGCTGTAAACTTGGAAGAGCCCGACCCTCGACGACACCGCCCAGGGTCGTTTAATGATCCTGGAACGCAAGCGAAAAGCATCATCGGACGCGGAGGGGAGACCACCAGAGGAGGCCAGCGCTGGAGCCTGGCCTGGGCGCTTGAAGAAGGGCCGCAGCCGTCCACGTCTCCACGCGACCGAACGCACGCCGTGGGCCTGCTTGCCTGACCACCAGGAGCTCAGCTCAGTTGGAGGCTTGAACCGGAATTGGATGGACTACCAGTCCCCTGCACAGATAGTCCTTGACTTACAGCCACAGCTGTGACCAGAACCTGGCTTCCCCATTGGCTTTGCTTGTCGGAGGATGGCTGGGAAAATCACAAATGGCGATCACGGTCCCCGAGGATGCCGCAACCGTTGTAAATGCATGCCAGTTGCCAAGCGCCTGAATTCTCAACACATGACCATGGGGTTGCGGTGATGGTTGTAAGTGCGAGGACCAGTTGTAAAGTCCCTGTTTTCAGGGCTGTTGTAATTTCAGATGGTCACTAAGCAAACAGCTGTAAGCCAAGGACTACCTGTATTATCTACTCTCAGCCTAACATGCACGAGACCTCTGTGTGGGGAAACATCTCCTTCACACTAATTCTGAGAAAAAGATCCGAGAGTCTTCGGAGTTCGGCGGCATATAAATTTGATCAACACATAAATAAAAAGGGAGCACTAAGAGGTTACAACTTGGCGACGCTAATCAACCGACCAAACCCAACTTGCATCGATCTGTCCTGCGCTGGCAAGACTGCCTTGCCAGTGCGGTTGCACTGGGGTTGCCAGCCTTCAAGCCTTCTCCGTGAGGCTTGGCAAGGGTGTCCCCAGGTATGGCCAAGAAGGTGGCTGTGGCGGGGCGATGGGAGTTCCGCTCGTCGCAATGTGCACTGTGGACCCCGGGTGCACCGTTGTGGTCACCACCATCACGTTTGTGTGTCTGTCTTCCAGGGCTGAGCAAAAGTCCTTGAGCCTGCATCTCAATAAATGACGACGCTCGTTATTTCCGAACTTACACTTAGTAGGAAAGGTTCGGGTTTCGTTTCAAAATTAAAAATGTTCTGCACTCCGTTATGCCCGTCTTCGAGGTTTCGTCACGTCTCCACCACGTCATAAGACATGCGCCCTTCTGCGTCATGTCATTTCCAGCATTTGTTGTTGCAGTTTGAATCTCTTAGATGTTATTGACAGGATTGTGTAGGATCCGTAAAACTTTTTGCAACCGTTTTCCTTTATTATAAGGTAGTTCTTGACTTAGAACTGGTCGCTCAGCAATCATTTGAAGTTACAACTTACTTGAAAGTCCCCTTCCTGATGATCTGGATCCAAAGTTTTGATGGTCGTGTGACTGCGCTTTCAGTGCTCAGCGACACAGCCACATCTGTGGTAGTTTGCAGTCTCCCAGTCACGTGACCACAGTTTTGCCAAAAACCGGCACTTCCAGTTTTCATCAACACCGTGCCAGAGAGAACAATGGGTTTGCTTAACCACCGTGGCGTTTGCTTAACGACCACTGCAAAAAACACTGTAAAAGCGAGACAGTCGTGTGACCAACCCGTTTTACGGCCGTAACAGGCTGGCTCCATTGTGGTCATAACTCGAGGACTACTTGTAACCGGGTGTGATTTTTGCAGATTTAGTCCAGTTATCCTCCCTTTGTTGTGTTGTAACTGTTCCTTTGGAATTCTGCATCTACTGTAGCATACACGTTTTCTGCTGCTCGCTATCCGTGTCAGCCCCGGTGGCATTTTGACCCCCCAGCACTCACCCCTGCCTCAGGAACGCTGGGGTTAGGGTCAAAGAGTGAGGATGAACCGTAGTCCCTGGATCAGACTCATCTTGGCACCCGCTCAATGAATTCCAGCCCTGCAAACATCTGCTCAGCCCGGAACTGCTTCGAGTCGAGCTCTCCTCATGGAAACGTCCATGCTGTTGTCTTGGCTACTGTGCAAAAACCCTTTTTCCTGGATGAGGAGTCTTCTTTCGATTCCCTCTCTGGCCTATTGTCATGGCATTTCCTGCCAACCTCTCCAAGGACTAACGAAGAACTGGCTGCTTAGTTCTGCACTGGAGCAACCAAACAGCGGATCTGCATGTGGCTGGGGAAAGCGTGTGCTTCGAGTCACTGAGAAGCGACTTTTAAGGCCTGAGGACTTCAACTCCCAGAATTCCCCAGCCAGCCATGCTGGTTGGGGGACTTCCGGGAGTTGGAGTCCTCAGATCTTAAGTCCC
>JANHZU010007049.1:18161-35016 GCA_032468055.1 Acrochordus granulatus
GATCCAATGTTGAATGTCTGCTTGCATTTAATTGCAGCATTTAATTTTTAGGCTCATTCCAAACCATTGATAGAATAACATAAAGCTTTGTTTCTGGTAGAGGTTTGGTCTCAGTGTTCCAGTAAGCTCTTTCTGTTCTTGAGTTTCTGCCCTTGGAGGAACCAGAAAATCTGTCTTATTTGATCTTGATCACTGTAGTAGAAGAAGATGCTTATTTCATTAAACTTTTGAAGAGTACAGTAGGACAGGGCAAAACTTGAGCATCAAGTCTGCTGATAGAAATTGCAGGTTCTCTTATTAACATGTCACCTTCAAGGCCTTATTGCTAGCTTGTCGTGACTGCGACCTGCTTCCTTAATGCTGTATGCATTGCTCCTTAGGTTCATTCCGCCAAGACCATCCCAGCAACATGGGTGTGTATGGCCAAGACTCTGGAGGCTTTTCAGGCCCAGGAGAAAGCCGGAGCTTGAGCGGCCCTGAAAACAGGGGCAGGGGAAGAGGGGGATTTGATCGTGGAGGCGTGAGCAGAGGTGGGCGGGGAGGAGGCGGCCGCGGCGGAATGGGGTAAGAGTAAATCTTTTCTTCCTTCCTCTCATTAATTTGATTTTACCCTGTAGGGTGTGCAGCAGAAAGAAGGGCTGAAAGATGTCAGAGCAAATGACTTCTCCATGGAAGATATGTTATTAATAGCAAGCAGCTCTACCGCTAATTAATCCATGGAACAATCTTGTTAAGGGGAATAAGAAGCAGGGTGTATTTTCCCTGCGGTGGTTGGAGCTGGGTCACGAGAGGGATTTGGGTGTTCAAATTAATGAAACTTTCAGCTCCCTTCCACACTTAACAGAGGGAATATCCTCTGAGGGTTGAACAATTTTTGGGTTGAACACACACACCCCTTCCAAGAGATCTGCATGTTACTTTTTTGCTCTTTGCTGGTTTTTGCTGTTTCAGGTATATACAAAGGTGTCTGCTGCTTTTGGTAAAGCCTTTTCTTGTTCTAGCTGTGTTTGCTCTTGGCAGTAGCTCCTTGAGCTAGTGTCAGTACTGCGTGGATGTGTCAACTACTTTTTAAAGTCTCAGAGCTCCAGCGTGGCCATTTGACAAGGATACCCAGCTGTGCCCTTAAATAAGCAATCACAAAGATAGAATGCACCTCCCCACTGGAGCTTTCAGGTGTCCTAAATCAGTTTGACCATTTTCATTTATGGTGTAATCTGATTTAGGAAGCTTGTTCCATCAGTTCTTTGTTGTCCACGATTGATTTAAGGTAAAGACACGGTGGTTGATTGAGAGACTTGATAACTGAAGGTGCTGTTGTGTGTGTTCTTCCCATGTATGCCATGCTATGCAGAGGGTTCACTTGGCAAACGGATTGGCTCGGATGGGGAAAGAAAAGGACTTCTGTTCTTACTTCTAATGTGGACACATCTTTCCTATTGGGTCTGATAATTTTCATAAGCAAAAAGAGCCGCTCTGCATAGTTGAAACACCAATGAATCCAAATGGTTTGAAATCTTTATTGCAGTCATTCACCTGCTTTTATGACTTCCAAACGTGTTCAGTTAATGAAACCCTTAACCTACTGAAGCATAACCCTTTCAGATGGGCTTGAATGGAAAAGGGCTCCGTAGTTTTATATCTAAAGATTTCATTTGTTAGGTTTTCCTAGATGTGTTTAAATAGACTGAGACATTTGAAATGATGATCACCACATTTCTTTCTTCCCTGTTCCCCTTTCTTTTAAAATTTAAAACTTACATCTAGGCCTTTTTGATGCAGGGCATCCCAGTGGCTTCAGATTCATACGCATGCCTCAAACTCCATTTAAATTGAAATTTAATTTTCTTTGCTATTGGCAGTAAAATATTGGCAGTGAAATTTAATTTACTTTGCTATTGGCAGTAAAATATTGCGCCCCAAAGCTGGCTCGCTGGTGTCAGCCCAGAATTGGGGCTTGGGTGCTGGGTCCCTCAGTCATGGTGTGGTGATGCATTTCAGTCTCTGTCTTTCAGGTAAGGAGCCCAATGTTCTTAACATGATGCCCTTTTTCATTGCCTCAATATTTTTATATTTTCACTGGCTGTTAAACATGGAAACTTTTTAACATGCTTTGTCGCATTTATATGCTACAGGTTACAAAGTGAGAGCCTTGTATACACTTCAGTACTTAAAAAGTACCCGTACTCAGTACTCAGCCGGCAGCATAATGAAAAGTGGGACTAGACACGGTGTCCATATGGAGAGGAAAAAAAAATATACACATAGAATATTTTATAACCAAATGTGTTCATTGTATAAATGGAAACCTTCTGTAACTTTGGTAACTGCATATAGTATTTAATGTTTGGTAATGAAACTAGAGGGGAGGTGTAATAACTTTAGAATTGTGTAAAATTAAAGTGTAAACATCTGTTAAAAAGGGAAATATTACATATATGGTATATACTTTGGGAACAAAGAAAAGCTGCATGCATCAGCTTGAAATTGTGTTTATTAAATCTTTTATGGGTTAAAGATGCAATACTTGCTAACGGTTAATTGTTCTTCTCCCTCCTTTAAAAAAAAATCACATTTTTTTACTTTTTAAAAAAAATGCCCCTACTTCATAAATGAGGCTCTATTTGCCCATAAATTGTATTTCATGATTTTGCCCTTTACTTAAAAAAATAGGTATTGATCTTTATGAAGTTGTGATACACAAAGTTGCATCCTTAGACCTTGGAATATGGTGTATTCTGTAAAACCTCCTTTCACAGAGACTGTTAAATCCAATAGAGACCTGAATGTATGGATTAGTGACTGTCATCTGAATTGTATTCTAGGGTATGCTGTCTTTTTTTCTTTTTCGTTTTTTGAACTGTTAATGTTAAAGGTTCTCCATCCAGGAGTTTTGCTTATTCTCCCTCTTGCAAGAGGCTGAGGATGCAACTTTAGGTATGCAAAGCAAGGAGGGAGTCGACAAAAGGACTATCCTGGTGTGTGTATGTGTAAATACTTTTTTTAAAAAGACAAAAAAATGGAAAAAATCAATTTCCATTTCCGGTAGCCAAGTATTGCATTGTTAATGCCATTAGTCGTGGAATAGTCCCGCTGCCCAAGTGTGGTGTCCAGCCCCAGACAAACAAAGGTGTTACGTGTGTAAAGGAGATTTGAACAAGCTGCCCTGAAGAAAGGCCTAGTGACGAGATGACAGACAGACAGACAGACAGATGCATTGTTTGGATATGTTAGCCAGTGCCCTTCTCCCAGTGAGCCCCAGAGGCTCCAGGCGGGACTGGCTTTTTAAAGGGAAAGGCCTTCATTTCTTCGTTTATCCCCCCAGCAGCGCTGGAGAGCGAGGTGGCTTCAGTAAGCCTGGTGGTAAGTTTTTGAGCATTACAATGGGATCGTGTTTAAAAAAAATGCAGCCAGAAAATTTAAAAAAATAACATATTTGTTAGTTTCATAAGTGGTTAAAATGCCCTATGCAACAAAAACTTTAATGGGTACTGCCGGCAATGTCTTTGGGTCTATAAGGTTTTAAGCTATGGTTACAGAACAAAGGGTGACGAGATGTTGAGAGAAACTAATTGGGGAAGGAATCACTTTCAGAGGCTTTGGCGTTTTAATAAGTAACCTTGGTAAACTTGCAACACTGATTGACCCAAGAAAAGCCCCTTGAACCCAGCGTAATCTCAGGTGATGGTTTAAAAGGCTGCTAAAACTGCAAGCCACAAATGCATAAAGGGTGTGCATTGCAATTTTTTTTGCAGTGCGGTCAATTTGAGTTTGAACCCATGCCATTGAATAGCGGTTGTAAATAGGTAGTTGTGTGTTTTGTTGGTAACATAGCTTGCAAGGCATGCACTAACAATGGCTTCTGTGATTTCTTTTCCTTCCCGGACAACAGGACACATGGATGAAGTGCCAGATCTCGATTTAGGTAACTTGAAGTCACTACTTAATGTAAAATAATTATGACAGATTCCTGTAATCATTTGTTACCCTCAGCAAGCCACCCATCTCTCCCATCTGTATCCATTTATCCTTTGCTGAAACAAAAAGACAGCATTTTGACAAGAGGAAAAATCTTCTTGAAGCCCAGAATTGATGGCTCAATCTGTTGCTGGCCCTACTGTTTTGATGAAAAGCAGTTCAAGGCCTGCACAAAACTCCAGTTCCTCTATGTCTTTGTATGTTTACTTGCACATGGCTTATGCTTTGCTGGCTGAAGTTAGATTAAGTAGCCTTGTTAAGCAGTCCTTGAGGGTTAACTGAACTTGCTGACCACCTGTTATTTGTGACTTTGACGATCTCCTTGTGCAGCCTCTCTCACTTCTGTAAATCAGGATAAAAACTTTAATGTAGCAAACTAGGTTTAATGGTTGATTGGGAGGTTGCATAGGAAAGGGGTTTTGGGAAGTTAGGAAGGAACATTCAGTCACTGTAAAGACATTATAAGGATCTTTAGATGATTGGGGTGATGCATTCTTTGTGTTTACAGGCCCACCTCTAGACCTTGATGATGACATCGATAACAGTTCCGTGTATGTACAGGGCCTGACTGATAATGTGACCCTAGAGGAGCTGACTGACTTCTTCAAACAGTGTGGTATTGTCAAGGTGAATACTAACATGATCCATAAACCATTTCATGCCACTTCTTGTAACTTGGAGGCATTGGTGGGGTTCCCCAAGTTATTTTCTTGACCTGGAATCAAAAAATTCTGTTAAGAATTTTGGAATGCAATGAATGTCATGACCCCTAAATATATGTAGAGCATGGAATGAAAGGCAGATTTGATTACAATAATAATATATTTTTGGACTTTTTGCTTAAACAAATGGAGCTTGTGATGACCCTGTGCTTGTATAGTTGTGCACACTGTTTTGAGCTCAGTTTGTTTCAAAATTAAAATGTTCTGTGTGCACCTGACATTCGGTTGCCTTAATTTGCAACTTAGATTTTCATTGACTTTTTTTCCTAATCCACAGATGAATAAAAGAACTGGACAACCCATGATAACAATCTACCTTGACAAAGATACTGGGAAGCCAAAAGGAGATGCCACTGTGTGCTATGATGACCCACCAACTGCCAAAGCAGCTGTGGAATGGCTTGATGGTATGTTGGTTACAACATGCATGTCAGTATTAAGGATTTAGTCAGAGATTGCAAAAGTTCATTTTAAGTTGCATGTGGTCAGAAGTTTGGATTACACTTTGATTTTAGCAGAAGTGCAGTCTCATAAGTGAATGAGTCAGCCTTGAACAAAAGGCTATTTTGCCTTACTGTTACAAAGAGAAACATGGAAATACCTGCTGAAACCTCAGGAATGGCTAAATGAATGTAATGCAGTGGGGAGCTGCATGCCCCCCTCTGTTGAGTTTAGCTATGCAAAGTCTAATGAAAGTTTCTTCCTCCTCAGGAAAGGATTGGAAACTTCTGACCTGGGTCAGTTCGGAAAACCCTTCTTTTCCTCTTGTTTTCACCCATACCTGTTTTTTCTCAGCTAGGGAGAAAGACAGCTCTTGCCGGTTCAGACATACTCCTTCTCTCATCAGAAAGCTTGCTGGCATTCGTCACACAAGCCTTGCATTAATATTACAACTTTTGCAGACTGATAGTCCTTCTCTCTCCTATCAGTTGTGCTGTTGGGGCACAACTTCTCAATCTCAGCACCTTTAAGCTGTATGCATTTCAGTTTCCAGAATTCCCTAGCCAGCTTTGAAATCCACACTAATTTAATCAGATTAAAGTAACTGACGTTGAAAACCACCAGTGTTGTGGAACTGAGTCCACCCCTGGACTATTCTCAGTTCCCCCTCCCTGCACAAAGGCCTGAGAAGCCTTCCTTAATCTGAATAGCACAGCATTAAAAGTGTGATGGTTTGGTTTCTGCTTTGTTTCAGGGAAAGATTTCCAAGGCAGCAAACTCAAGGTCTCCATGACTCGGAAGAAGCTGCCTCTCAACAGTATGCGAGGAGGCATGTTGCCACGGGAACCTCGTGGCATGCCTCCCCCCCTCCGTGGAGGTAACCTTGGGGCACAGGGCACTGTGTCACCAGAAAGCTTAGTTTGCTGTGGGATGACCCAGGGGTCCTTACTCTCACAAACCTGTTGTCTTTTAGGCCCAGGAGGGCCAGGTGGTCCTGGAGGTCCAGTGGGTCGCATGGGAAACCGAGGTGGTGATCGGGGTGGTGGCTTTGCTCCAAGAGGGCCACGAGGATCCAGAGGAAACCCTTCTGGTGGAGGAAATGTCCAACACCGAGCTGGAGACTGGCAGTGCCCCAACCCGTAAGTCGCATGCTTTATCTTTTTTCTCTTCCCAAGTACAGTCGCATCCCCATACCTCTGGCTTGCTTTGAGACTTCCATGTTGAAAAAGGCTGAAAATCAACTGGCATCACAATCTGCAGGATTTATTAATCCCCATATGGTGTGTTTGTTGCCCAGTATCTCAGTGCATCTGCCCACCTGGACAGAGAGTATAACTCATTTTTCTGTGTTACTTGCATAAGTTCCTAGCTACCCTCCTACTTTGCTTGAACAGCAAAGATGGTATTTTCTGCAGTGGTCTTCCTGGAAGAGGAGGGGTATTACTCATCTCTCTGCTCTTGCCTGAGAATATATGGGGGCTTGGTTGTCTTGATCTAGCTAGGCTTCCCCACAACATGTGTTCTCTGGTCCTTTCTAGGGGCTGTGGAAACCAGAACTTTGCCTGGAGAACAGAATGCAACCAGTGCAAGGCTCCAAAGCCTGAAGGCTTTCTCCCTCCACCCTTCCCGCCACCAGGTATGTCCCTCTTGTTTGCGAGCTGGGGTGGGAGTCGGAATATTTGACACTGATCTCTGCTTATGTGATATTCACAAGGTCCTGGATTCTTGCTTGGAAAACCGCTGCCACTTAGAGGGCTCATATACGGGACAAATAGTGGTAAGGGTATTGTACAGGTGGTATATTTTTCCTTCGTTTGTGTATACGCTTCTGGAACAGTAAATGAGTTGGTTCCGCTCAGGGCATACTCGTATGGTAACCGCTGTTGGTAATTGAAAGCACGGCCCATGGATGCATGTTCTTGCAGAAGCTGAGGTAGAGAGGAAGTATTGAAAGAGTCTCAGGGTGTTCCCATCTCGGGTGGAGTGTGTTAAGGCAAGCATTTGTGTGTGTGGCTTCCGACTACTTAGATCCCTTATAGATGGTAAGAAGGCAGCATTGTTAACGGCCAGCGTTGGAACTTGGGTGATCTTCCAATACAGGTAGTCTTCAACTTATAACCATTCACTTAGCAACCATTTGAAATTATGATGGCACTGAAAAAAGTGACTTATGACCAGTCATAATAAACTATTGCAGCATTCTTGTGGTCACATGATAAAAATTTGGGCACAGATTTATAATCCATCCTAGGGTCATGTGATCACCATTTGTGACCTTCCCAGCCAGCTTCCAACAAGCTGAATCAATGGGGGAAGCTGGATTCACTTAATAAGCATGGGGATTATCTTAATGACCACAAATATCTTAATTGCGCACAACTAACTTAACAACTGCCTCACTTAGCAATGGAAGCTCCGATCCCAGATGTCCTAAGTTGAGGACTGCCTGTATTGCAGCTTCTAAACTCAGCTTTGCTGGTGGGATGGGATCATTTTTGTGGGGACTTTTGAGGCTTCCCCTCCCATTTATATCACAGCAGAAGTCTCTTCAGGCAGTTACATGCTGTTCCCATCGCATCTTCCTGTCTTTGCAAGCTGCTTACAAAGGACTGGATAGGCCTGAAGGAATTAAAGGAGTATTTTTAAAGCAGGAAACCACTTTCCTATTTCCTCCTTTTTGCTTTCTCCAATCAAATCTCCCTTGCCTGACTCCAGTTTTTCTTGCTCTCCACTACAAGATGCCAGGGGGAAACAAGTCAGCTGGGTGCTGGGCCCAGTCCTTCTTGACGGAATCACTTGTTTTTCCCCACCCTTTTCTCCACTTTAATTGCTCCTTAGTTAGCCTAGTTGTCATCTGGATCAGCCCGACCTTGCCTCTGAATCCTTTTAAGCTTAAAAGGTCCAGTATGTCCACCCAGGAGCACGTTGAAGATAACTAGATGTCTGTTTATTTCAAGTAATTACTGCCTTACGTACTAGATACTGGGCTAGGATCTACAGGATCTGCTGAATTGTGTGGTAGCTGATAGTGGAGTATTTTGGTGCTTCATGCTGCTGCTTTGATCTGCCCAGTCCCAGAGAGGGGCAAACCCTGGGTCAGCCTCTGTGTAACATGTCCCCCGTTGGAATGCTCCCCACTCCCCAAAGTGTAAAGAGCAGCCTCCTGTTGCCAAAAAGTCTCCACTCTGCACTGTAATGAAGATGTCTGCAACCAGTTTGCTTTCTCTGTCCCTGGACTAGCAGAACAAACTGTCTCCTTGCCCTGAAAATAAGGATCTTTGCCATATTGGTAAATGTGAACTGTGGCATGAGAAGAAAGCCTATGTGCTGACCTCAGTTTTGAGGCTCTGCAGACCATAATCTATGACTCAGTTGAAAAGAAACAAACAAAAAAATTAGCCTTATTTTACATCAGTGTCTTTCACACTTGGTAATTTTCAGAAGTGTGGACTTCAACTCCTAGAATTCCCCAGTCAGAATTGAAATCCATACATCTTAAAGTTGTTGCCAAGTTTGAGAAATGCTGTCTTGGGTTCAAGATGCATTAGGAAAAGCTACACTGGTCTTTTTAGCACAAAATTCACCATGCAAATCACCTAGCTTTAATTGTTCCCACTAGAAGCCATTCTTGCAACCTCTCATTCAGAGTAGATTAAGGAGTGACAGCGCCAAGTTCAGGTTGACCCTTTCTTTGGATATTCCAAAATCGTGACAAGAGTACCTAAACCTGGTTTTGGGCAGTTGGAGTTCTGTTTGCAGCCCTGACCATACCTGCTGCTTCTGTCATGCTGACAGAGGAAGGAGCGGGTCCTGTTTTGGGTGGGGTACTCTCAGGTGATTAAATAAAATGCACCAGCCTTTTTGTGGTTTCCCGCATAGCTTGACCTGTGTGCCACAGTTAACTGAGCCCGCCGTCTGCGCTTCCAAGATGGTCGCCTGCCTGGGGTGGCCTTTCCCTCGAATGAGCACTGCTGTCTTCCTGCATTAGGTGGTGATCGCGGCAGGGGTGGCCCCAGCAGCATGAGAGGAGGCCGAGGAGGGCTCATGGACCGTGGCGGCCCCGGAGGGATGTTTCGTGGTGGCCGTGGTGGAGACCGAGGCGGATTCCGAGGAGGCCGTGGCATGGACCGAGGGGGCTTTGGAGGGGGCCGGCGAGGAGGCCCTGGGGGGCCACCTGGACCTCTCATGGAGCAGATAGGCAGAGGCAGCAGACGTGGAGGACCAGGAAAGATGGATAAGTACGTCTGGGAATTGGAAGACAGCAGCAAAGGAAAGGAAAGGGGGAGGACTGAGACCAGCAGAGGGAGAGTTTTGCTCTGTTCTGATGTGATTCCTTTCCTTTCCAGGGGAGAACACCGTCAGGACCGCAGAGACCGGCCCTATTAGCGGCCAGTGACCTCCCCCCTTTTTCCTGCTGGACTGCATTTACTACCAGATTTATTTTTTAAACCAGAAAATGTTTTAAATTTATAATTCCATATTTATAATGTTGGCCACAACATTATGATGCTGATTCCTTGTCTGTACTTAGTATTTTTCACCATTTGTGGAGAAACATTAAAACAAAAGTTAAATGGTAGTGTGCCGAGTTCTTCTTTCTTCTTTTCCTTTTAAAAAAATGATTGTTCAACTAAAAACTCATAGAAAAAAAATCTGCAAAACTGTTGTGAGCATGCCCAGTAAATATGTGTTGAAGGTCAGGAGGATGAAAACTTACTGTAACAATGTTAAATGGTTGTGATGTTTTTTAAATAAACTTCCAAATGTTTATAAATGCAACACTTTGGAGCATGTCTTCAACACCAACTCTGGTAGGACTGTGAGCAGCCTTCGGGTTTTCATGTTGCGAGGAAGACATGGGATCAGCACCTGGTTTGATGCAGAGGGACTACTTTGCACTCCTCAGTGGAAATGGAGCATGGCTGGAATATCCTTTCCACCTGCAAGATAAATTGCAATATTCTTGTAGAAGCCATTTGGTTGTTTGGCAAACTGTTTCAGATCAGATGCTTATCATTCAAGTTATGTACTGAACCATTTCATATTGTGTCATAGTGTGTCTACAGAGCAATTTCAGTTTTGCACAATGTTTTAGTAAGTTTTTGGCTAGCAGAGTCTGTGCAGAAAACATTCTGGGTTAATGGGAAGTGTGAATGTGTTTGCCCTGAGCTGCTTTCATTCTGGACCAGCTATTTCTGCTAAACTGAGATCCTTCAAAAAATCAGCTCAGGAACTTTGCTGGAAGATACTAAAGGATTATTTTAATCCTTTCCATCAGGTTAATGGCATATCTGCAAACCTTCAAAGCGGATGAGCCTGCCTGCTTTCTGAAGCATAAGGCATTTGTGCCCAACCTATGAAAATGTTTTGTGAACTAGCAGCGTATAATGATAATTTTCTACGTCTAACAGATGCAGTTAATTCACAGCCAAGAGAAGGGATTGGCCCAGATCTCCTCTTGACTCATGCTTTAACAAAGAAAATATAGAATATTCATAAAATAATTTGTGGCTTTTGGTGTGTTTTTTTCTTTTGGGACAAGGGGAACTAAATAAGAATGGCAAGGGAGAAATAAACGTTATCAATTAAAAGCAGCCATCCTGAAAAAAACAGGATGTTCTTTTGCTTAAACCGCAAGTGATTCTAGCAGGCCTAGTTTCAGTTTTTCTGTATTTAAAGAAAAAATGCTGAAAAATTTGAATTTGGTCTAATGCTTTCCCTTGGACGTTCAGAGTCTGGGGTCATCAAAAAGTAACTTGGTTCGCCCTAATTAAATTTTTGTAATGCAGACACAAGCCCATATTTGGTCCAAGTGCAGAGTTAAACTACTGAGTTCAGAGGGTTCATCTTTGATATAAAATTACCTGAAAACACATTTTAGGTCCTTGACTTTGCCAGCTCAGGAACATCTGCTCTTTCTATGGTTTGCCTGATGTTCCCTCACGGCACCCTGGACTGCCAGTACATTTACCTACGAGCCCTTCCAGGCATGTCCAACTTTGGCAACTACTCCCAGAATTCCTCAGCATAGGTGGCTGGCGAATCCTGGGTTGAAGTCCATGTTAAAGGTTGCCCGCCCTTGTAGCTCAACATGCCCCATCCAATTTGCCTTAATATAAATACTTTTACCGAAACACCGACCCAATGCGCCCATCTCAGACGCAGTTCGTTATTCCCAGCAGTATTAAATCAGCCCCACGTGTTACTGCAGAGGCGTTCTTAGAACGCACTGGTGCCGGGCGCTGTGACCCAGCGCACCATTCGGAAGTTAACCTGCAGAAATAGACCCCAAGGGAGCACCTAGTAAAGGATGTGGTTTCCCTTACGATCAACGGGTGGTGTGTCTAAGCTCCCCATGGCTGCCGTCCAAAGTTTCTGGTTCAAGGCAGTTTGGAGACTCCTCTTGAATTCGTAAAGCTGCTGTTGTTCAGGGCCAAGCTGTGTCCAGTGCCCACAGACCACAGTACGCCAGGACCCCCTGTCCTCCACTGTCTCCCAGAGTTCACCCATACCCATGCCCGCTGCATCGGTGCTGCTACCTAACCATCTCATCCCCTGCCGTCCCCTTCTCCTCTTCCATCTCTCCCAGCATCAAGGTCTTTTCCAACGAGTCCTCTCTTCGCATGGGGTGGCCAAGGGTTTGCCATCTCGTGTTTGACCACCTCCAGCTTCCCTTGATTCATGGATCCTACGTTCCAGATTCCTATGCAATATTGTTCTTTATAGCGTAGGGCTTTCGAAGGACATTTTGACCAGTAGCTCTACCTTTCCAGAAATGGCTTGATTTGGGTGCGACCTGATGAGCAGCATGGACATCCTTACAACTGGAAATGCCCACTTGCAAATGGCGCTGCTGCAGCCTGGTGCAGAATCTCTTGCAAGCATTCTGGGAGTTGAAGTCCTGCACAACTGGAGGAAGCTGCTGCAAGCTGGCATCGCGGGTTCCGGATGCTCCACCGAGGAACGCAATCCTGTTTGGAAAAGGAAGAGTGATCTTTCTGTCTAGTCTAAACGGTTAGAAGGTAGAAACGGTTGCATTGCCATTTTTTTCCGAGGGTGTCCCATTAGTGCGATATTTCATTCCCGGAACTGAAGGACAAACCAAGATTCTTCACAGTTAAAATATCTGGTAGCTCAGAAGAGAACTGAAGAGAGCTAACTTCAGACCTTTCTTAATTTCTTGATTTTTCTCCCCCCACTTATAGTGATTAGATCCCTTTTTATTACGAACATGGAAGGGCAGAGCAGAATCTGAACTTTTAAAAGTAATTGAACAGGTTTAGAAGCAGTGCGTATGTATCTCTGTGTGCGCTCACACGCATGCATATTGTACATACAGAAGGTCTGAGAAGTAGTAATAAGGCAAACTAACCCAAGCTTGCTTCTTCCCAGAAATCCCTGTCAATTGCCTGGAATTTCCAGGCCACAACATCAGTATCCTTAAAAAAAATATTTATTAGAATTTTGAAAACAAGAAAAACGAATAAGCACAAATATTTAGACTGAAAAAGAATAGGAAAAATGAAAGAGCAAAGACAAAAGTGCAGAAATAATAATAAAACAAACGATTGTAAAAACTGAGCTCTGATTTTCTTTCATAACAATTTTAAGTATAAACATAAATTACCCCCTTACTCTATGCTTACTAAATTGTTTACTGTTTTTCCATAATCTATTTTTTTTTTCCTAATCAAAGCATACATCACAACTTCATTTTTTCCCCTTTTGCCTGCAAAAAAGTCAGTAAGAAGTTTCCAATCATTGTTAAACTTAGACAATGTCCTATCTCTCGTTTTCTTTTTACTAAAAATAGTCAAGAATCTCGTGGATGGAAGGCACAGCGATGATGCCTTCCCCCGGAGCACAATGTTTCCCAGCCTCTTTAAGCAACTTTAAGATGTGAGGACTTCAACTCCCAGAATTCCCCAGCTAGTTTGGAGTTTTCAATGACTTTCTCAAGGTCATCAGGATGGGAGCTGTGTACAGATCTCTGGCGGGGGTATTTCAGAATAGAAAAGTCATCTCTCTGCAGCAGATGGCAGCATTTTGTAAGCTCCAGTCCTGCTCTATGTGGTCTTCCACTCCTTTGAAATATAATATGCTAGATGTCTTCCCTTCCAGATGTGCAGCAGCAAACCAGGGGCAAACGGTTTCCAGATGCTGGTTCGGAAGTACTGTAGCGTGTAGTAGTTGGAAGATCAGAACAAAAGAAACACCCCAGAACTGTGGATTTCAATCCGGTGCAAGAGTCTGGCTGAGCATCTGCTCAAATGCATTTCTCTACAGCCAGGGGGTCCATCACAGTGGTGGAAGAACCCTTGAGGTCATCAAGTTGAAATTAAAGCATCTCTAAAGATGATTGTTGAGGCCCTCCCCCCTTGTGAATGGGGACCATCTCATCTCTGGGTCACAGGGTACCACTGTCCAATTATTCTTGCTATCATTTATAAAAACTCATTTATGTATTTGATATATATGGCCACCCTTTCAACATGTGATTTAGGATGGTGTAGGCAATGAAAATCAGCAAATAACCAACAACATTAAAATTAAAACATACTGTGCTAGAGGTGATTTGAAAAAAAATAGGGCAAGATATGTCTCTGTATATTCTCATTAATCCAGGGCCACGTCTTGTAGCAACATTGCAAAAAAAAAAATTGGGCGCACCAAATTTAAAAAGGTGACTGGACTTTTATTTTTAGATGTTGCAGAGAAACGTTTCAACTCCCATCCAGGAGTCTTCTTCAGTCTCGTCAAAAAGGAAAATGATACAGAAGAATAAATGAACGCATATCCCAAAAGGGGGGCAGGAAACCGTGAAACCCAATACCCTGGTTCTCACGTAACAAGCTGAAAAAGGAGGCCGTTGCCAGTAAAGAGAGAGGTCTCAAGGTCTCAGTTTAATCCCCTCTGCTCTAGCCAGAGGTCCATTCTGCATGCAAACCAGGCGGCTGGTACCATTTCGACAGTAGTTGAAATGTTTCTCTGTAACGTCTAAAAAGAAAAGCCTTTTTAAGATAGTTTCAATTTTTTGTTTGCAATTTTGCTATTAAGAGTAACGTAGTTGCAAAGAAGAAAACTGGATCCTGAAGTTCTCATCGGTGGATGCAGCTCCATCAATTAGGGTCATGGCTTACATCGTTGAGTTAGGAAATAAGAGTTTTCCGCCTCTTAGGCTTTTGTAGAAATGTCACTGCCAAATTATTTCCCGGAATCTGGGCTTCTTTTGAATCCAGGCTGCCCCCTCCTGACCGCCAGCTTTGCCATGCTAATCCTCTTTTCTTTTGTTTTCGGTTTTCCAACTTGGCAACGCAACAATGACTCAGCTACTGACCAACCAGAGGGGAGGGACGTGAAGCTGTAACTCGATGGGGTTTTGCAAAATCCTACTAAATCTATTCGATCACCAGAGCAAAACAATGGATGGGCTGGAAGTTTTTCAGTTCCAAACTGGATCCTTTTCGAGATGGATTCTGAGAAGAGATGGGTTGAATGAGATTTAAGGGGTACAGCTTTTTGGTGAGCTCTTTTGTCTCTAAGTTTGGAGCTTTTCTTCTAATTCTTTTTAAGATCACTTGCTTTTTTTTCCTCTCTCCAAACACCCCCCCTCCCGATATCGTTTTCTCTCTCTCTCTGGCTCTCTCATTCCTTCTCTCTCTCTCTCTCTCTCTGGGATGTGGGGGAGAATCAAATCCTTCTTGCTGGGAACATGAATCAATTCCTCGCAGAAAGTCTTTAAAATATAATCCAACTTAAAATTAATCCACAACCTAGACATATACTGGGATAAAGGAAATTTCCGGAAGAAAAGGTTATGGATATCTACATTTATTCTTATGAGTTTGCATTGGTTTCTTTATGAAGAATTTTATCAGTGGTTTCTTTATGAGACAATCCTAGTTGGAATAAATTATTTTCCACTTTAGGTGGCTGCCAAAGAATTTGATTCCAGCTTTTTTTAAAACAAATGCCCAGACATAATCGGGATGAGAAGAAGGAAGGGAAGATATTGATTATCTGAATGCATTACGTTGGGGTAGGCTGTATAATAGGTAGCAAAGAACTTACAGGCAGTCCTCGGCGTACAACCACAATTGGGACCAGAATGTCCATTGCTGAGCAAGGCAGTTATTAAGTGAGTCACACTTGATTCCCCCTCCATGATGGTTAAGCAAATCACTGCAGTTCTTAAGTGAATCACATGGTTGTTAAGTGAATCTGGCTTCCCTGGTCAGAAACCAGCTGGAAAAGTTGCAAATGGCAATCATGTGATCTTGGGGCACTGCAATCATCATAAATACACGCCGGTTGCCAAACATCTGAATTTTGATCACGTGAACATGGGACGCTACGGCAGTCATAAGTACGAGGGCCAGTCATAAATCTCATCGTTTCAGTGCTGTTGGAATTTCAACCTGTCACAAAAAGAAAAGTTGTAAATTGAGGACTACCTGTATATAAAGAAGACCTACTGTATGAAAACCAACTGGGTCATTTCAGCGGGGCAACTTACCCTCAGATTCCCCTACCCAAATCAGTTCAGACAACGGCATCTTCTTATGCCTTAAAAACCATCTTAATAACAGATTTATCCTCTCATTGCTTTGAGCTGTTTTTTTCCCACACCCAAAGATTTGTTTTGCTGCTCAAGGATCAAAATGAAATGACTGCCGGGAGGAGGCAGCTGTAAGCCTCTTTTGCACTGCTGCCAATAAAATTACAGCAACGTGTCCATGAAGTCACCAGACTTTGAGGAAAAGGAAATTTTGCATATATTCCTTTATGGTTTTTCATTTATTTGCTTTGCTGAGTCTGTGCTCCTTGCCCCAAAGAGACAAATGGTCGTGCTTCATCTGTTATCATAAAAAACAAAGTTCACTTTGCTTTCATTTGCCTCTCACATATTTATTTATGCTGCAAAATGAGCGGGCAGGCAGGATTTTTTTCAGACTCAGATACTATATTGGCCAAACATGGTTAGACGTACAAGGAGTTTGACTCCGGTACAGCAGCTCTCACTGTACTTGCAAGGAAAGAGTTTATAAAATAATAATATAAATAAAATAAATTATGTATGCAACATTAAAGTGTGCATCCAAAGTATGCAGCCAGTAGAAAAGGCATATAGTAAAGTGTAGAATTAGAACCACAATCTATTGATAAATATGTGTACAGTACATCTTAGTTCTTCTGGGTTAATTTAGAATTCTTTGCACTTTATGTTCTGTCATGTAGCATGAGCATTTTTCACAATATGTAGCAAAAGCTGCAGAGAAGGGCTGAAACCTGGGCCAGAAAATTAGGGAAAAAAACCTCTCCTTACTGGAGAAAATTATAGCAAACTATTCCAGATTGTTGCCCAAAAAAGTGAGGTGGGTCTATTAAATCATTAGGACAGTGTTTCTCAGCCTTAGCAATTTTTAAAATGTGTGGACTTCAACTCCCAGAATTCCCCAGCCGGCCTGTGAAACAACGCATTAAAGCTAGAGCAAGAGAGCATCTCCTGCTTTCTTCAGATGTGCACACACACACACACTTCTGTACAAACAGGTATACACAGGAAGTCCTCAATTCCCCAACCACAATTGGGACCAGAATTCCATTGCTAAGCAAGGTGGTTGTTAAATGAATTGTGCTCAGTTTTACAACATGTTTGCCACAGTTGTTAAGTGAATCATGCAATTGTGAGGCAAACCTGGCTTCCCCCATTGATT
>JANHZU010007050.1:0-19559 GCA_032468055.1 Acrochordus granulatus
TGTGATGGGTGTGGGCTTGGGAAGACTCTGGGAGGCAGTGCAGGACAGGGAGGCCTGGCGTAATGCAGTCAGTGGGGTCGCAGAGAGATGGACACGACTGCGCGGCTGAACAACAACAACTGACACAAACGACTGTAGCTTTTTATGATTGCTACTGAACAGAAGGAGGGAGTACACGACCTCCTACTGGTCAATAGCAAATATAATACTTAACAGCTAATATAACATCTACATAAGACTGAAGGGGAGGCAGTTTTGAGGCCTCTAACATGAGATATCCTGACCAACAAAGATAAAAAACCTTCTTTAGTATGAGAGCATATACTGTAAAAAAAAGTTGAAGGCAGATCTAGAGCTTCTGTTCTTTTTACTATGATTTCCCTCTCTGTATAATGAAGCTAGCATGTATTGAAAATTCCAATGAGTTCTTATGAAATATTCTGTGTTTCCCAGGCATGTGGAGTAATATCTATTCCCAGAATATACTGGATGCTTTATATTTAGCTGAATGTTCAGAAGACTTCTGGCATAATTGGACAAGACCTAGAATCTATGAAATTGGTTAGTAGAATGTTACTTATTTTTTGGTTAAATTCTCCAGGAAATGCTTGCCTTTGCTGTACATTTTGAGATGATTTGGTTTCAAATTAATTAGTTGGAAGTGAAAAGCTTAAGGAAATGTGTCCACCCCTTATCTTCCTTTCCAATATTACCATGTGCTACTCCTCCATTCCAACTTTACATAGAAGTGTATAATATCCCATTTCAGTTTTTGTATAGATGTCTGTATCTATTTTATTATTTTTGAAACTCTAATAAACAATTGAAATAAAGTACTTGCACATTATTTCAGTGATGTGCATATACATTAAAAATATATACAATAGGAAACAAAAAATAAAAAAACAGAAAGCTAAAGTCAAAACAGCAGTGAAACGTGTCTTCTAAAATCAAGAGAAAACCAAGCAATATGTTCTAAATAATTTTCAGAACAGGCAAGCTAATGGTTAAGGTCCAACAACAAGCTAGCAACAACAAGCTATCGGGAAGTCATAAATTCTAATCCTGATTTATCCAGCTGGGTGACCTTAAACCAGTCACTCTCTCTCAGCCCAACTCACCTCACAGAGTTTCTGTTGTGGGGAAAATAGGAGGAGGAAGGTGCGGAGGAACATTAAATATGTTCACTGCATTGAGTTGTTTCTAAAAAAAATAATGGCAGAATATAAATAAATAAATAAAAATATCTCTAAATCAAGTCCTCAAAGTCCTCAAACTCTTTAACTCATTGACCCCTTCAAATTGTTCATCACTTCCCAAACATTATATGAAAATAATTTCATAAATACCACTGTATAACTACTTCTACTAATGACAACTCAAGGTCGCTGTCATTGGCAGCTGACCATCCAACTCTAGGCCACCTTACTTTCAGGACTAGGGACAAAGACCCCAAAACATTAACTGTCTCCAGTCAACTTTATTGACCTCCATATAATCCCTCCAACTATGAATAATCCCTTGGATAGATGCATCAATCTTTGGAGTTCAATGTTGACCACTTTAGGGAAACCCTGCTCTAGATGACCTGAAGTCTATGTTTCTATAGCTCTGTGATATCGACTTGACAGCCTTAGGGCAGCTTCAGTGCCCCCCCCCCCGATAATGGACAGTTGAAATGATTAAGAGTTGCAAAGAAGTTTGAATGGAATTAAAATAGAACTGAAATGTACTTTCTGTCCTGGCCCCATGCAGAATTTTGAGAAACATGATTCTTGGGACATCAGTTAAACCCTAATTCCAGCTCATGGCCTAAACTTCTGTATCTCTTATAAGAGGAATGTAGTACAGAGATGGTGTAACATGGTAAAGTATAGGACTAGGGTTGGGAGGCTGCATGGTTGGTATATTAGAAGGAGAAAACATAAGAAAACTTGGAAAGGATTATTTTTCTACAAAATCAAAATTTGATAAAATTGCTGGTATTGAATTTGACCTTTTAAGTAGCATTCAGTTTTACTCGACATTTATCTTTGCAAGCTGCAGTTAAGAAAAACCTCTTAAATGGCTTTGTTTTGGCCTATGGTTCATTTCAAGAACAGAGCTGGTTATATGTGCTGCTCCTCTGAATGGGCTCTTTGAATAATGAATCTAAACCTTTCTCTGTGTCACAGAAGAAGATATTATCCCTCAGATGCCCAAGAGGCCATATGTGCTGCCGACACATCTCTTCATCCCGAGTGGTACCATCACAAATATGCTCAGAGATGTTATAACTCTGCGTCCAGTTGTTGCACAGTATTCCAATTTTATGAAAGGCCTGCAGTTGAACAACAATTATGTGCAGAATAACAGGTTTTCTATCTGGAAAGGTAATATAATCAACATTTCTTATATAACTTTCTGTTTCTATTCATACTGGTTATTTCTCATAATACTGTACCACCATAGTGACAATGTATAACCCTAGGAGACTGTGGAAAACAGAACTGTGCAAAAAGAAACTAAAAATGGAATAATTTAAAAAAGCTTGACATCTTTTTCTTGCTCTTTGTTTTTTCTCCTTTTTCTTTTGCTTTCTTTTTTTCATATCATATCATTATTGAGTTGAATAATAATCAAATCTTTATTATGGTCATAAACCAGCACAAAAAGCGTGGAATACAAACAGTTAATAATTTTAAAAGCTAAAAAAATACACAAAATTAAAAAACATTTTAAAAAACTATTATATACACAAATATCTAAAATAACTTATAATAAGGAATTAAAAAAATAAAAAAATAATATATGGCTAACTAAATCTATCATAATACAAAACACTCTCAATTAATAAGTCAAATATTAATTCAGGCTAGATTGAGACACATTTTAGTATGTTGACCAGTAAGACGTGAACAATCCATTGCTGGAAATTAGCTATAAATTCTCTTTCAAAAGTTAAATAATCATTCTTTTAGCTAATTCCTGTGTCTGAAAAATCCATAATTCTTGATACAAAATTCAAAATTTGAGAAATACAGCCAAAAATATATGAATGAATAACAAAATGCAATCAATACAAAATCTGAAGTAATATTAACTAATACTGTATTAATAATATTACTTACACTTAAAAACTGTAACTCTAAAATTAACAAAACCAATTCAAATCAATCTTGGTAGTGGTTTTATCACAGGACCTTGATCAGTTGTGGGGAGTTGAGCGGAGGGCAAAAGTCAATAAGATGTTAAAACTGACACACCCCAAACTCTTCCTTTTGATTCAGCCCTAATCCAAAGACTTTCATCCATTGTGGAGTTGGGGGAAGGAGAGTTAGAGTCAATAAGATGATAAAACTGACTCACCCCAAACTCCTCATCTGAGCAAAACACTGCAAAACATTAGCAAATGCTATGGTGCTTTGCATTCATCCAGGAAATGACTCCTATTCCTGGATGAATGAGAAGTTCCACAGCGATACTCCAAACCATTTAATAAACAAACTAATAAATAATAATATGGAGTCCAACCCACTTTAAGACACTACTGTGTGGATAAAACTAGGCTAAGGAAGGAACCCTGTACAGGTACATCTTGACTTAATAACCACATTTGGGACTGGAATTTTCATTGTAAGTTATTAAGGTCATAAGTCATGTTAGACCCAATTTTATGACAATTTATATGGTAGTCATTAAGCAAATCACATGATCATTAAGGGAATCAAGTTTCCCTAATGGGTGTTTTTTGCCAGAAATCAGTAAAAAAGCGACACTTTGTGATCACATGAGTTCAGGGTGCTGTAACTGGTTGTAAATTTTCAAGTGCCCACATTGCAGTCATGTGACTACAGGGCTGGTACACTGGACATAAGTGTGAGTACAGGCCATAAGTCACTTTTTCCAAGACCGTTATTACTTTGAACCTTTGTTAAACAAACGTTCATAAGTCAAAGACTACTTGTATGCTGCTCTGATCTCTTTGGAGAAAAAGTGGGAATATAATTGTAATACAGTCAAGATTGATTCTAGGATTATTTGCATTCTCTTTGCTTTCATAACTTATAAACCTCTTTTACAATCAGGATTGCATACCTGTAGATCTTCAAATGTTGTTAGAAACTTTAACAGCGTGGCTAATACAGTAGTCAAGGATAATTAAGAAAAACAGTCTGAGAGAAACAGAGATTATTTTAAAATGTTGGGTGTGTACATATGCATTTTGTCTTTCAGATACTGTACTAGATTCTAACCCCAATCAACTGACTGAGTCTGGGGAATATTTGGAGCTTGTAGACACAGCTTTCTTTATCAATACCAGCTGCCCCCCTCTTTTAAGGCCAGAAAGACAAGTGGACATTATTATACATTTAAATTACAGTGGAGGATCACAGACATTGGTGAGAAGCTTCTTTATTGTCCTTAGCTACTGGTGTCTTCATTCATGTTTCACTTCTAAATATTAAGAGAAGGTTATTTGAAAGTCTTTTTTTCTTGGTCTCTTATAAAACAGTAATGCACAAAGTACTTCTGCCACGTATGATAAGCCTATGGCATTCCTGTCAGTTGCCTGTCCATAGTTTTTTTAAACTTTAGCTTTTGTGAAATCAAAGCTGTATTTATATTTTTTGGTCTTAATTTCTCTTGTGTTTGATGCTTCAGCCACTGGACTTAAGCTCAAGGTACTATCAGGAGCAGGGCATCCCATTCCCTAAGACTGATCTAACAGAAGAAGAAAAGAAGCATCTCAAAGAATGTTATCTCTTTAATGAGGCAGAGAGTCCAAAGGCTCCTATATTGCTGTATTTCCCATTGGTATGTGACACCTTCCAAAAATACAAAGCGCCTGGTAAGTTACAAAGGCTACTTTAGGATTACTTTGTCTTCCTACCTGTTGATCTTAATTCCTATACGTGTTTCAAATTTATATGTATCCTGAAGGAACTGACAGGAATTTTTAAACAATGTTATAAAATGAAAATAAGACTACTAGTCGTGAGAGTTTCTTGCTGGAAAAAGAACATAGAAAGGATGAGTCTTTAGCAAACTCTGAAACTTGGCAACATTAGGGCCTACTCTTCCACAGAAGATATATCAATCTACAGTATATATCAATCTCCACAATATCTCAGTTTAGCTGACATGAACTAACCTGAAGATCACAGTGTCTTAGGCTCAGAACAGTTGGTATAAAGGAGATGTTCTTTGAAGCAGTTGGATTCCAAATTTTTTAGAATTAATGGATCTACTAGTGCCAGTAGCTTGACTATGGTTTGAGAACGTAAGGATAATTATGTAATTAGGAAAGGGTTCTGCACTACTTATAGCTTCCCAGTTCCAAGAGAAATCCCATACAAAGTGTACTTCATTAAGTTTAAATACATAAACCTTAGTGACCAAGACATACCTCTTCAGAAACAGTATTGCCAGCTTGCCAACTTGACAAAAGTGCTCATTGTTACAAAGGTTCCTTCCAAGAACAATGATGGAGTCAGGAGCATTCCTACATTGTGGAATTATTACTTTGTTGGAAGTACAATCCTTTCTAGAGCATTCTTTTAATTTCCAGACACCTGAACAGCTTATCCACAATGATTCTGTATCTTAGTTTATCCAGTACACTTGATGATCAGCCAGGATTCAGACTTGGTTATGGGATTGAGATTGTATTGGTTGCACTAACCTTTTGCAGGATCTGGATGGGTAGTGTGCCTCTCCTCCCACAGGCTTTTGATATCTTCCTGAACTCCTTGCTGGAGTTGGGGATTGGAGGCATTCTTCTTCTGTGGTTCCACTCCTTTGTTAGAAGGCAGTCCAGTCTGTAGTGATGGGAGAAGAGATGTCAACTCAGTGGCCCCTATCTTGTGGTTTGCTATAGGTTCAATCCCCTTTCCCTTATGTTTTAACATTTATATGAAACCTCTGGGAGAAGTTATCCAATAGTTCAGGATGTGGCATAGTCTGTATGTAGATAATATCCAACAATACTTTATCACTCTGAGCTGTAAGGGAATGTTGTTAATGTCTTATCTCAGTGACTGAAGGTTGTAAAGAACTTGATGGGAAAGAAAAGGCTGAAATGTAAGATGGAGATACTCTTTGAACATTGAGGTTGTGTATTGACACCAATGTTATCTCTGGTTGAGCCAGCACTATCTGTGAAGAAGCAACTTATGACCAAGGGGGCTTTCTGGACTCACAGCTTCTGGCTGAACAACAGAAGGAAGTCATGGCTAGAAAGACCATTGTATAATTTTGGCTGGTTGCCAGTTTTGGGCTTACCTGGTGCAAGGAACCTAGCTATAGTAACTCTTGGCCTCATTACTATTTGATTAGATTACTGCAATTCACTCTATGTGAGACTGCCTTTAAAGATTACTTAGAAACTAGAAGTGAAAGATTTACTATGTATTTTTTAATTTTTCTACATCATGTAGAAACTCCCCTTGAACTGAGGCAGGAGGGAGATTAAATAAATAAATACATATATTATGACTTCATAAAACATGTTCTGTGAAAGGTTGAACAATTGCCTGAATGTATTATGCCAATGGTGTTTAAGGATATACTGAAAAAATATGAGTAGTATTATTTCTCTACACCTTTTCCTATCTGAGTCTCTTCCATTTTTGATTTTTTTAAATGAATACAGTCCTTTGAACTCTCATCTGTAATGGGACTATGCATGGTTCTGAATAATACATTATTGCAAGACTTAATGTAAATAACTTACTCCCACCATCTCAATCATCTTAATTTCTTTGTTATTAGTGTTGCTTTCAAATGCTGATAAAATAAAAGAGATGCAATATAATTATGATGATTTCAACCAAGAGAATCTCATGTTACTTACCCATAGGCATCCTTTATTTTCTCGCTTCAAGTGTCTGAATAATCAGTGTGGAACTATTCAAAAGGCAGATGCTCTATCCTCCTACTCCTTGACTGTTGCTGTAATCACTAGTAATAATAATATATGAGTTAGATACAACATCCCATTCTTCTGAACTTATATTTGATGCTTCATAAAATAAACAATTTTGGATAACTGCTGTGGCTATGTTAAAATATATTTTTGCTATTGTCTTTCCCTCCTTTTATTCCTGCAGGTGTGGAACGTAGTCCAAGTGAGATGGAGAATGGCAATGCTAATGTTACCAGCACTATTTTTTCTCCATATGCTACTGGCATGGTGGAATACTCAGAGGAGGACTTCAATAAGCTGCTAAATTTGACTCAATACAATATTCTGAACAACGAACATATGATTCTTCAGGCTTTACGGACAGCAGTTGAAAAGAAAAAGCAGCAGAAGTGTTTTTAGTTCCTCTTTTTAACCCTTTTCAATGTCCTTCCCATACTTTGTAACTTGAGAGGTTAACAGGTTTGATTCATTTATGCTATTGGCCAGTATTAGATATATGGGAAATAGGGTAGCTATCAGATTGAGAAAACTCAAATTGGAATATTGGAATAGATTTTAGAGCTGCCTGAAATGAAACAGGGTTTACTGAAATGAATTCAAAACAGCTGTAGTGGTCAATATATTTATTTGGCATGTCCCCTCTTCATTTGGAGCTAACAACAAAAGTGCCTTATCTTCATCTGTCTGCAAAAAAAAAGAGGAAATAGGTATATTGAGAGATAATACTTGGAGCTTATGTATTCAAAATTTGCTTTGCAAGATGGAATTAGAATAAAAATTTAGGTTCTAGTCCAGCATATTATAAATTTTTACTAAAGTACAGTTATTAATAATGGCAAAAGAATCTGAATTTAAAGTTTGGGTTTAGTTTATAAATTTGAAGATGACTATACAAAGTGAAAAAAAACGATAAAGGTTTTCTCTGCCAGTCGTGGACAACTCTGGAGGGTGGTGCTCATCTCTGTTTCCTAGCCAAAGAGCCAGTATGTCTGAAGACGCCTTATAGTCATGTGGCCGGCATGACTATATGCCGAGGCACATGGATGCTGTTACCTTTCCCACCAAAGGTGATACCTATTTATCTACTTGCATTTTTACATGCTTTCAGACTACAAAATGAGGATATGTATTATGTATCAATCTGCATGTATTTATAAAATATGCATCACAGACCAGGCACAGATTTCAAAAACCAAAACAACGATGTCGCAACTTTTCGGCACCTGGATTGCAGCTGAAAATTTCTGATATTTTTATTTCCATCCCTGCCCAGGATTGGCTGGAATTGTTATGGGGGAGGGGTCATCTTGCTCAAAATACTCACCACAGGAAATCCTGTTTTTTCCAACAATTTTTGAGAAGGCTGAGGAGTCTAGGATGTAGGGATGTGAAGGGTTAATCCAGAGCTCAGAACTATGGGAGTGATTTTCCCAGAGTGGCTGTTGAGATCTGAAGGTGCAAAGTTTCCTTATCACAAGAAGTCTGATTAATCACAAGAAGTCTGAGAAGTTGAGGGGAGTATTCCTAAACTGCTTGATGTATATGTATGCACAAACATTCTTAATGATGTAACTTTGTACTTATGTCTAACTAATAAATACGAGGAGAAAATCGGGGAGAGAGCTCTCTCTCTCTCTCTCTCCCGCTTTCTTTCCTGTAAACTAGCAAAGCAGCCAGACTGCTTCTGAGTCTCATTTCTCTGCTTGTACAATAGCTTGTATGCTATTAAGCATCTGATGCTCAAAGGTAAGTGCACAGATCCCAGCTAATTACTACAGGAGAGCTTGGATTTTGCTGGGGGTCATGATGTGATGGATGGTGTTTCTCTGCTTCCTTCACTGCAACAACCACACAGTCAAGTTCAAGCCCTGCTAATTCCCTTAGGCACTTCCCCTACCTTGTGTTGAAAAGTGAAATGTGTCTACATTAGTGAGACTGTTCATCTGCTGAGAGTGAGAGATAATCTTGCCTTGCAAGAAACAGCACCAGGGCTCCATTTCTAACAGTCAACAACCACAGAAGAAGTGGGAAGCTGTCAGGGCTTTACCGGCACACTTCTAGGCTGCTGTTTCTGAACCCTGGCAACTTTAACATGTGTGGATAAGCTGGCTGGGGAATTCTGGGAGTTCAAGACCACACATCTTAAAGTTGCCATAATTGAGAAACAGTGCTGTAGGTAATATTCATACTCAGCAAAGGTGCGCACCATTACAGCATCCTTTTCTCTCCTGTCTTTTTAAATCTCCAATTTTCACTTGGCTCATTTTTGTTATTGTTATTTTACTCTGGTAGTTTACTTGATTTAAATGAAAAGATAAAAGATCTTTATCTTTTTTATCTTGCAAAGATACAAAAATAGAAGCTCAACAGGGCTACAATATGGGGCATGCCCAGCACTTAAGTCCAACCTAGAAAAGTGTTTTTGTGGGGTCAGGTGTGCTAGACAAGTGAAGCTGCCATTTGTGACATCTTGAAGTCTTCTGAGGGCCATTATAGGATTTACACAGAACCTGGTTGGTGGCATCTGTGCTCCCAATATCAGGGCAACGAGAAGTGGATTTGACAGCTGATGCGCAAGTGAAAAGTACTTACTTGCTATCAGACAGGAGCCAGAAAGAGAGAGAAAAATATATGCAGTAATAACACTCTCTCCTGTCACATGACGGACAGTTATCAGGAATAGAAGGGGTGGAAATGGCCAAAATATAGACCTGAAACTACTAGCCAAAGGGCAGCAGAAACATGGAATGGTCTGGGGGTTGGTTAGATGCAGAACAGAATATTGGAGCGGATTTCTGTGCGCTGGTCAAGAGTCTTCTTTCTTCAGAACAATACTTTATTTTCAAAGCAGCTTAAATGTTCAATTTAACCTCTTTTTAAACCCAGGCTACTGTTGGATTTTCAAAAGCTGCCGAAGTGGTCAGATCAGGGGCCTGTTTGATTTTCAGAATAGCTTCCTGTCTCAGGAATAAAGACCTTCACCTTTGGGGATGTGGAATCTGAAGGAAGACAAAGAAGTGTCTGCGTGGCGCCTAGTGCTATAATTCAGTGGAGGATTGCCTGAGAGGAGCCCTTGCAAGATTAACCCAGCCCAGTGAGATATTCCTGGCACTGACTTTATTCTACTTTCGGGGCCAGGCGAAGGAATGGGATCTTTCCAGCACTCTTAATCCATTAACTTGAAATAAATCCGCTGCTTAGAAACTACCCAGGCTCCTCTTTTTCTTGTTTTATCATAACCATGTCTCTTAATTATTGAATTGCTTATTAACTTATTCAGACTTTATTTAATGCTTTTAATATGTTGCAAACCATTCGAGGAAAATTTCGTTTTGTAGGACATGCTACAAATCTTAAAAATGAAAATGAAATAAATCTGCTTTATTATTCAAACTAGGGGTCTTATACAAAATAGTTGTTATTAGATTATCTTCAACAACTTATTGTTCTCCTATACCAAAATAAAAACCTAATGGAACTGATTAAGTTCCATTGACTGACTGATTGTAAGGGGCAGAAAAATGATAAAGTGGGACAAGAAGGAAACATGTATGTAGGATCCAGCTGACTTTTCTTGAAAAAGCTAAGCTAGATCTGACCTGGTTAGAACATGGATAGAGGAAGGATATGGATGACCAGAACTAGAGGCTAGACCGGGAAGTCAAAAAGGCAATGGGCAGCCAGTTCCAGAATGAATAAGTCACCATTTGTTGAGTTTGATTCAAAGACAATCTTATATACACCTTTTGCAGAACAGGTTTTTGTCACTTTTCACTTTTTCACAAGGGGATTTATAACATAAACAAGTACAGGATGGACTTTTTTGCCAGTCTATACAATAATCAGTGACACATACAGCAGGGGATGCAGATGGACTTTTGCAAGTTTTTTTTTTTGTGCAGCACAATTTGCTATTTGTTGTAAATGACAATTTCAGGAAACCATTGGGAAGACTGATTTTCCAGACAGTGAAATTGCTGTAAAATATGCATGAAGTCCCATAAAATCTGGACATCCTATTCTATTGTAACAGAAAAGAGAGCATAGGTACTGACCAAAAACTCATTTATTGCCACTTTCAAGTCATAAAAAGCCCATTTTTCATTGAGTACAGGTGACAATTTTGATAAGAATTAGGCTTAATGGAAGAGGGCTCCCAAAATGCCAACCATTGCTTTAGCCCTAGTTGCTGATGTCTTGCTTGGATGGATCTATCCAATTAAGACTTGAGAATCAGCATGTGTGTGAGAGGAGACAAGCAAAATAAATTGAGCATCCCATATTTTCTATACATTACACACTGTTCTGATTTGGACATGCTGACAGGCATGCTGTTTATCAACATTTGAATGAATCATTTTCAACAAAGGGAAAGGAAATGGTTTTTCCAAGTATCTGGTAAAAATTCCTTGGATTATTTTTGTAATTTTGTATTTTTTTCTTTTTTATTACAGTTTATATTACATATGAGGTGGATACTCTTGTTTATTCAATCAAATCAAATGACTTATTAAAACTGTGTGAACATCAGATGTTATATATGATTCTTTTTTCTTTTCATCATTATTATTTTTAAATGAAGTAAAAAAAGACAAAATATTACAAACCAAATAGAATTTTCTAGGATTTTATATCACTCCAAACATGATACTTTTTAAGCAGTTCCCAATTAGAAAGGGAAATGTTGGGCAAAGTTTCTTTTATGTAGTGTTGCTCTGATAATTATGAGTTGCATCGTCCATGTTCAGTAGATCTCATAGCAGCAATTTGTTCAGTAAGTGGTAATTAATATATTTAAAAATCAGCGAGTCCCGCTTAAAATAATTTCCACCACAGTAGCTTTGCCTCCACCCCCAATATTTGGGAGACTAAATCACTGCTAATAGAAAATTCAAAACACAGCATGGACAAATTTCTGTTCTGAGTTTTGCTAATTGAAACTAACTAGCAATGGGAGTACAGATGGCATGGCAACTATTACAGTTGAGATTGTGCTTTTATTTTTTGCTTGTATCTTTTCCACTAACAAAAACAGTTGTAGGCTTCTGGATACATTTAGAATTTTATATAAGGTTTTCATCTCATAATGGTTGCAAAAGTCATATGGATAGACTTTTGTAACATGTAAAGATAATGTAAAATATACTACAAAGATACAACTTTATTAAATTATACAAACTCATATACTAAGTACATACAGCCATTTTTCTAACCCCTAGTTATAATCGTCATGTTTTATTTTCCCATCTGTAAAAAATAAGTCATTTCAATGCTCCATCTTTAAACTATGTTGAATCCTCTCTTCCTGTAAAAATTTAAATGGACAATTGATTGAAAACAGTGATGTGCAACTCAAGGAGCCTGGGAAAATCCCTACGCTTTCCCCGGATGGTGCCCCCCATTTTTCATTCCATTGTGCTGTCGCCAGTGCTATACTTTCTTTTCCCTTTCTTCTTCTTTTCCCCTTTCCTGTGTAATCCACAACTCCAACTCACTCCTGCCTTGTTTCTCTCTCCCTGAAAAAGCAGAACATCGATTTGCAGCAGCAATATTTAGCCTCTTTTGGTGGGAGCAATGGAGAAACAGCAGTGGGCCAATCAGTTAATTGATGTACTTCTAGGGATTCTGTACAACTTTAGCTAGAGGAAAGGGATATAAGGCATAGATTTCCATGAGATGCCCTGTTGCTGATATTTGTGAAACTTTTTTTCATGCATTTCTTATATAGCAGTATTGTACTCTGGCAGCAGATATCTGCTTGCCTCTTGAATTTCTCCATCCTCCTGTACATAAATCTCTTTCCAAATGCACACTTCATATTTGGAGAGTGCTATTGTATGCCATTTTAGGAGTGATTCACACAGATATGTTCATCACTTGATGACTGGAATATGAAGCAATGAACAACATTCACGTTAAAATACATGTTACATCCTAATCATCATACCAGAATGTCTTCCCATTAAGTTGATTCACATTTCAATCTATACAGTAGTCATAAAGCATTAAGTAATCGAGTGATGAGAAATGGTGATGCACATTATAAATTAACACATAATTATAACACAAACTTTAAGGATTATAGTCTGGAAAGGCTTCTGCTATAAACATTTGATAATTGTTACAGTATGTGTTATAAGCTTGTTAATTGTTTTTTTTTCTGTAAAAGTTTTTTTGTGGTGCTCTCTTTTTTAAAAATTATGATGAACACAAATATTTGCAAATCTGAACTCCTTTCTTTATATATCTTGTTGTTTTGCTTAACAATTGTGATGTAGAGGGACTTTTTACATATCTGTGGGGTATGATAAGATAAGGTTGAATATTTTGAAGGAAGTCATGGATTGATAATGTGCCCTCAAGTTGAGGTTGATTCTTGGTGACTATATAAACTTACTGTAACATGATCTGTCCTCAACCTGATCCTTTGGGTCTTCCAATGGTATACTGCAATCAGTCCAACCCTGATGCTGCTGGTTGTCCTCTTCTCTTTCCTTCCACCTTTCCCAGCTGTTATGGATTTTTCAAGAGATGGGTGATGACTTAGTTTTTATTTTCAAACATATAAAATGGTCTGTCTTTGATTAAACACAAATGCTACCTGTTTCTACTTTATCATGAAGCTATTTATTAACATAATTTTGCAGTCTGAAAGTACAAATCTCCCATGTTGTTCTTTATAGCTCAAGAAACTAGGGGAGATGCTTGCCATGCACCCATTCCTTCTACAGGTTTAGCTGTCTATTATCTGATCAATGCTCTGCGACTCTTTTTCCTGTGTCCCAAGGTCATTCTCACATACCATTACAACTACTTAAAGCACATGTAGAACAAATTTTATCTAACAAGACACAGATGGTATTGAAAGTGGATTTACAATTGACAGGCCAAGAGAATGGTTTAGAAAAGGATGTTTCACTGAATCTACAAAAGAAACTGGCTGAGATCTTAAAATTTAAACAGAAAATACAAATAACAAAACAAGAGAGTGACCTGAATATTTTTTTCTTATTGGATTTACAATAAGAAAAAAGAGCTTGTTAAAGCCTTAAATAACTCAAGACAAAGAAGAAATGAAGATAAATTAAATCCTATGATAATATTTGAACTAACTAAAGATTAAGTCTCTTAGAAGTAAAAACAAGAAATATAAAGTTGGTTTATTTGATCTCTCCTGTGTCTGACCTATCCCTGCCCCAGAGAGAGAGATTTGAAAGGAAGGAGTCACTAGAGAGTAAGCAGGCACAGTGGGGAATACTCTGGCTATTTGCATAGTAAGCTTGCAATTCCCACCCCTGAGCATATTTGGGCTGTCACTGCATTCTTTTCAACGTGTGCCTGCTTATTCTATTCTTCTCCCATCTCTCTATTTGGCAAGAGGAACAAAAACGAACAAACAATAGATCAGGCATACGACAATGCATACTGACTGTAGTGGAAATTGTGACTGAAAAATGCTGAGAAAGCCATAAATGTGGGCATTAGTCATAGAGTTATTTTTTCAGCTCTGTTATAATTTCAAACAGTTGTAGAATGAGGCATTTGGTTCAGGAAGGGTTAGATTTCTACCTTGGTACATTGTATGAACACCTAAATCAGTGTACTTTCCTTCATTATATGGGTTATTTGGAAGAATATCTGACTACTAAGTTATTCAAGAACTTAATATACAGTATATACATACAGTATAACTTCAAATTCAAACAGAACATGGTTGGATTTCTGAAAACATTATCTCATTTGTACTACCAGCAGATGACATTAATTGTAAGCAATCAGCTTTTATTTTTAACTTATGACTAACACTTTGTTAAAGACTTTTAAGGTAGGTTTGGGAAGTTGCACTAAGAGGTGCACTGCAGACTGACAAAACTCTATACTTTGGGTATCATCTGGTTAGTAAATCCATTTACAAATAAAAAATTTCAAGAAGTGATTGAGCAATCTAACAATATTCCAAATTAATTTCGAATTTCGTTACGTTATGGAGGATATTTTTCTGGGAATTTGCTGTTATCACTGTTTATGATTTGGAAACCTTTCCCTCCATTCCCTAGTATATTGCTGTACTAAACTCTCCATTTTTTATCCATACAGTTCTGATTTTGTGAAAGTGGGTGTTGATTACTTCTGTAGTATAGGCTCAGCTTCTATAACATATTTCACCCAATCAGTCACTATCTAGACAAATATCTTTGACAGAAGTTCTGAGACTATTTAATCACATTAATTGAGAAAAAAGTCACAATGTTAGAAAGGCAGGGTCCTTATCTGTTTTTTTCTAGGAAATACCTTGTATTCCATGAATGATTTGTGGAACTGGGGTACCTGGTGACCAAGGACTCAGGTCAGGTACAAAGAAGACCGCTATATAATTTTTTGGGCTGTTCACCCCCAATTCACCATTTTCAGGGATGTTGTCTAAATTAGGCAACAACAATTTCCGACAATAAGTAGTCATGTTTATTTTCCAGATGAGAAATAATCAAAATGGTTAATAATCAGGATGCAGCAATGTATCTTTTAGAATACTATTTTTTAAAAATCACAACAACACCAATGTTGGGTTCTCAAACTTTGTAGTACCATACCACCAAACATTCACATTTGTTTGACCTTTCTCATCATCTTGATATCAATTTAACCTATATTATTTAACTTCCAGTACTTAAATCGAAGCCTTGAGAAACACATTAATGTTGGAATAAAAGACTAGCAGAAAACAATCTTCCATGCAGGTAGTCTTCGCTGAGTGACAGCCTTGAAGATTGACCATTCATAGTTACAAAAAAACTCTGTGACCAATCCTCAATTTATAATCTTTGCAGGTCTGTAAAGCAAAAGAAAGCTGAAGTAAGTTCATAAGCATAGTCATGGTTTCTTTCGGCAACCACTTTTCTTAATAACCAAGTTTCTGGTTCCAAATGTGGTTGCTGAATAAGATCTACTTGTATAAAAATGCTTTTTGACCTTCATGATATTTCTTGATAACTTCTTGAACCTGGGGGCTTTACTTACAGAACTGACAATATAAAGAGAATTAGCTTGTTGTTTTTCTTGAACTTTGATGGAGGGAGTATGAATACATAGATATATTTTTAAATGTAATTCTTTCCAAACTTTTTTTTAATTATGGATTTTCCCCCCTATCATTCAGTTGAGTCCAATTTTTGGGGACTGCCCGAGTAAGTCCCTGTAGTTTTCTTGGCAAGGATTTTCAGGAATGGTTTGCCATTGCCCCTTTCCTAGGGTGAGCAAAAGTGACTGGCCCAATGTCACCCAGCTGGCTTCATGTCCAAGATGGGATTAGAACTCACAGTCTCACATGTCTTAACCAAACTGCAAATTAGCTCTCATTGACATGGTACACAGATAATTAATGTGTTAAAAGCTTTATTAGTTAAGAGGTATCAGCTTCAATTTTAAACTCACTGTCCACACTTCTACTTATAACTGATATGATGTAATTTAATACAAGATGTGCTCAGAGACCTTTTGAACCAAATTTAAGAGAACTGCTTATCCATAAACACAATTATCCAAATCAAATTCTTTTAAAAAAGAATCAATAGAAATTTAAAAAAACTCTTAGGTCCTTTAAGACCGAGGATTTTCAGTTCAGAAATTGCCAAGCCAAATCCACAACTTTTCCTAATTTTGCCTCAACAAACCAGTTGTCTAGAAATCCTATGGCATAGGACACCAAGCCTCTAGCATTGCCTGTGCCTGAAAACCCCAATCTCTGTCAGGTGGCCGAAACATTTCTTCCTAATCTCTCTGATGTTTTGGGTTTAGCTGAAAAGTGTGTGACAATTTAGCAACCACATTTTAAGAACCAGTATCAACTGGCTAGGTAACATTGATTGCCTCTGAACCCTATTTACCTGTTTTAGAGAAGTGATACTGTGGGAGAAGGAGGGGCTGAGCCAGGAGTAAAGAGGGGAAATATTTTGGAGTCTCTGAGCATGCACAAATGCCAAGGTCCAACCCGTCATGAAGATCGTTATGCTTATCTGGGAAGTCCAGGTGTTGGGCTGGCAGCTGGAGAAATTCTTGTAACCTTGTAGCTTCTTTTAGATTAGAACTGAGCTGTCTGGGCCTGCTTCTTTGAGCCTCACAAATGTTATATTTAAACAGGGATGTCTGTATTTTTTAGTGACCAAAAATAGAATTTCTGGAATTAATTTAAAAATATAAAGCTGGCAAGATGGAATAAATGTAACAGGTGCCTTCAGCACAGTGATGACAAGGCATCACCGTGCATGCTTTCCTTTGCTTTGCTGTGTCATGATATCCCTGCGGGGCAGGATTTGCATAGTAACATCACTGCACATGCTCAAATACCACAAAAACACAATTTGCTTCTTGCTTGTTGGCAAAGGAAGGCTGGCCAATCCAGATGGCTGTTTTTTTGTTGGTAATCACCAATTATTGTCTGCAAGCAGGCTGGCTGCAGCTTCTGTGCTCCTTATCTGCATTTTTTTCCCAGCAAAGAATTATTCAGGCATCATTTTTTTCTTTCCCTCTGCTTGATTTTTTAAAAACTATTTCTGGGAATCAGGTTATAACAACTAATTTCAGTGGCTATTATGTAGAAACCTCTGCTGCTATGAACCACAAGTAGACAGGTTTTAAACTTTAGAACAAGATTTAAACGTTAGAACAACTTTTCAGTATAACAAAATGCTTATTTATTTGATAATAAGAATTCTCTCCAAGCATACTACAGTTGGTTATATAGTAATACTTTTAGTAAGTCTCTGCCCCCCTTCAGAATTTGGAGGTAAGTTCCATGGCACCAAGTAAATGCATGCCTATTATTTGAGACTTTGTGAACAACAATTCATTTTAGAAATAAAACAAGGTTGTGGAAAGTGCCTCAAGAGGTTCATTTAAATACACAAATATTCATTTTCTTGCATAGGAAAGGTGTTTGACTGCTTCAACCAGTTTTAAAATAATTGTACTTGTTGCAGAAACTGGAATGTAAAGGTCTAAAATTATGCTAGATAACAAATATATAAATTGGTCAAATTAAAGCTTAAATATCTGGACTCCTTCCATCAGGTTTTAGGTCTGGATATGGGGCAGAAACAGTATTGGCTGCGCTTTTGGATGACCTCTGGCAGGATGAGGTTGTGCATCCATCCAGGCTCTCCTTGATCTCTTGGCAGCTTTTAATGCAACCAATCACAGTAATCATTTGGGTGGGCTTCAAGATTTGGGGGTGGGGTACACAGTCCTGTGCTGGTTCTCCTTTCTTTGAGGCCAGTCTGAATCGACGTTAATAGGTCTAGCCCACACTCCCTGCTTTGTGGACTGCAAGGTTTGGAAGGCCTCCCCATTCCTACATGAAGCCACTGGGTGAGATAATCTGTAGCCACAGGTGTATATCTCTGTCCTGGGCAAAGCAAGTGATGCTGTGGATCCCCTTTAACAGCTCCTGGAATTTTTGGGGGAACAACAGATTTCAGCTGAAGCCCGATAAGATGCGGTGGCTGTAGGTTGGAGGCTCTTCTGCATCAGGGTGTTTACCATCTTTATTTCTGAATGGGGTTGTACTGCCCCAGATGGATCTGGTGCATAATCTAGGGGTTCTCCTGAATTCACAATTTCTGCCCAAGGAGCAGGTAGCAGTCGAGACTAAGAAGGTATTTGCTCAACTTCATGTTGTGCATTACTTATGCCCTTCCTGGATTGAGAGCCCTTCTTTCAGCCATTCATATCCTGGTCATCTTCTGCATTGACTATTGCAATGTGCTCTACATGTGGCTGCCCTTGAAGAGTATCCAGAATCTACAGCTAGTACAGAATGCAGCAGCATGAGAAGTTTTGGGAACCCCTAGGCTAGCTTGTGCAATATCTCTGCTCTGTGAGCTGCATTGGGTATCAGTTTGCTTTCAGGTCCAATTTAAGGTGTTAGTTATCATTTTAAAAATTCTTCATGGCATGGACCAGGTTATCTGAGGAATCATCTTGTCCCTATTTCATTGACCTGTCCCATCTGGTCAGGCAGGAAAGATATATTATGGACCCTGTCCGGTAAAAAATTTTGACTGGTAGACTCTAGTAAGAGAACTTTCTCCACCATTGCCCACACCCTATGGAATATCTTGGTCCCAGAGGCGAGACAATCCCCAACTCTCCCAGTCTTTTGGAAAAGCATCAATATTTTGTTCTGCTAATTCTGTGGTCTAAGAGTGCCATGCAACCCTGTGGGATTGAAGGTGCTTCTTCTGCCTTTTAACTTTGCAGTTGTTCTTTTAAACTCTGCTTTTAATTTTATTTTAATTATGTTTTTAACTATGGCTTTTACAGGATGATATTCTCCTTCATGAATTGCTGCCTTATCATGGCAAGGGTGCTTAAATAACCCATTGAAGCTATGAGCTATGCCGTGCAGGGCCATCCAAGACAGACTGGTCATAGCAGAGAGTTTTGATAAAATGTGATCCACTGGAGAATGAAGTGGCAACCCACTCCAGTATCCTTGCCAAGAAAACCCCATGGACAGATCAAAAGGCTAAACGATACGATACTAGAAGATGAATCCCTCAGGTCAGAAGGTTATGTTACTGGAATCAAAGCTGGATGTAATCAAACATGAGATGGCAAGATTGAACATCAGCATTTTGGGAATCAGTGAAATCAC